>JAGVSP010000586.1:0-87902 GCA_022494985.1 Micrasema minimum
TCATCCCCCACTCGTACTGCGCCCCCTACTCGCCCCACCTCCTGCCCGACCTAAAGAAGAAGCTGCCCCGGGCGACCTCCGATCTCACTTCGCAGGACACAACTCCGTAAGTACTCAGAAATTTGTTACTTGTCCATTTTATATTGTGGTCGAGGTAATACTAAATCTACCCACTCGACAATCATATAATACATTCTCTTCCCTTGCAATACTATTTCATGACAGAAATGAGATAAATGAATTCTCGGAAAAACTGTTTAGTGAAACGTAAATCATCAAAAATAATGACAGCTTTACTATAGCCTTAGCAACCAGATTACATGGTAAAGAAATGTAAATTCAAGTGACCAAAAGAATAGATATTTAAAAAAAAAAAAATTCTTCAGGTAATTCCTTTGTCATTATGATTAATTTAAGGGTCAACTCTCTGATTTTATTATACTATTGTGTGGCAGATAACATAACTATCCACGGTTCTCTTGGCCAATCAGCTAATAGCTCACCGATACTATTGACTCATTGATTTTTTTTAATAAAAAAAGAAATCTATGCAGTCTTTATGATATTTCCACATATTTCGATTTGTAAATACTATTTTCAATAAAGCCTAAGCGGCTTATTCTTGAAAAGTTATTTTACAAAGTATAATATTTGTTATTTAGTAAAGCCATAAACTACAAGCATTTTGACATTTAGTAGTCAGGGATACCATGTATAGAATTTAGTCTGTGAAAGTTGCAAAATAAAAATAACCTAAAATGTTTTAAAATGGCGGATATAAGTTTTTCGTAAATATCAATTGAAAAAACTTAACATAGAATTTCCAAAGAAAAATAAAAATGTAGGTATTTAATTGCAATAATATTGAAAGTGGCTTCGATCGTTCAATGTTTACTTATAAATCTGCAATATCACATTTCATTGTTTTATAATTTTTTCAATACTTAAATTTATTATATTATGTGTATTTTTACTACGATATAAATTAATACTCTCAATGCTTATATTTATGTTATAAGAATGTTGTATTTATGTATGTTATCTATTTGTTGTGGTTTTTGTTATTTTTTCTGTAAGTTACTATAAAATTACTGGCTGAGTTATTTTGTCTAGAATTTTAAAAGAAAAACAATTTAGTAACTGGAAAAAAAAATAGGGTTCGAGTCGTGGCGAAGTGGGGATTCGAACCGGGGATCTCTAGACTCAGAGACGGCGACGCAACCACTGGGCTACCACCCGTTCTGAAATATATGATTATATATTTAGTTTACCTGTGTTTACCATGTCAATAATAATTGCTATTAAACTTTTTAATTCCAGAGGAGGAAACGAGTCCCGATCGGAGGCTGGAAGTGAGAGTGATGGTTGTCCCTTCAGTAAAGCCCCCTCGGGAAGATGTATAGTGCTCTACACGTTCCAAGCTAGAGATGAAAACGATGTACCTGTCGAGAGAGGAGAGTTTGTTACAGGT
Organism: Micrasema minimum; assembly: GCA_022494985.1. Lineage (NCBI taxonomy): Eukaryota > Metazoa > Arthropoda > Insecta > Trichoptera > Brachycentridae > Micrasema > Micrasema minimum. Next base: position 1,472 of record JAGVSP010000586.1, read on the forward strand.
AAGGTATTTTACTATACTCTACAGGAAACCAGTGAATTTAAGTTATATTTGGAGTTGAATTAAAGAAAATCGAAACTGATTTTTATTTCGTAAAATTCTTACAAAAATAATAATAAAATATCATTTACTTATAACTTATAAGTCGTTTACCCATTTATTTAATTTTGGACAGCCCAAGCCTAGATTATTATACAAGTGAGGCATATAACAACAAAGGCGGAAGTGTCCACCTTCTTAAATTGTTGGCAATCACGAAAAAACGTTTGTTTAGTTTTGCAATTCTGCCGTTTTTTGTATTGGACACTGCCGTTTTTGTTTCAACAACAAAACTTTTGAATCTAAAATTAAATGGATTAATGCCGTTTTTTTTGACAAACAAATATTCTATGGAGAAAATACATAACTTTCCAAAGAAAACTGCATATTTAACTCATTTTCAACTGCAGGTGGACACTTCCACCTTTGTTTCTATTTGCCTCTAGTAATAGATGTCCGTATGTTCCGTAGATGAGTACTGATATATTTTATCCCTGGTTTGGTGGCGCGATTCATTGACATCTTTATTGCATTTGTGAAAACTTTCACTTGAATTCTTCGTTCAATTCTCGTAGCAAAAACTATAGGCACGTACTTGTATTTCTTACAACGCTACCTGCACTTTCCTGGAGCTTACAATACATGGGATGCGGTAAGTAATAAACTAGTATGAAAATCGACTATTTGTTTTTTTTTTCAGTTTTAAATAGAGAAGACCCAGATTGGTTCTGGGTAGTGCGGAGTAACGGCCAGGAGGGCTTCATTCCTTCCGGCTTTGTGTATCCTGCCGATAATGTTATTCAAGGTAAAGCGCATTTTTTTACAATGAAACATGTTAAATCAATTTTATTTGTACAGGTAAATGTCGTTTTGCGCCGGGGTTCCGTTCCTAGAGACACCGGCGTAATAAAATCAGCGTAAAATGAACACAAATATAATGGACGATGGACAATAATAAGGTTAGGTTCTTTGTTGTCCAAAATTGAAGATGAGATCTGCAGGGTAGTTGCCTTGTTCCACAATTTCTTTAAACTTTTGAGGACAAACGAATCGTAATAAGAATTTTTCTTAACATTCCATTTTGATATGTAAATAATCTTCAGTTGTAAATTCTAAAACTTAGCTTTGGGAATAATAAAGATGTACACAAAAAAAATCTATTTATTACATCCTTTAAATATAATTGAGTTTATAATTGTGTCATTGTGTGTGTATATATATTTGTATTATTGCATTATCACATCTTCGTACTGACGAATTGTTATGAGTATGATGGATTTGTAGGTGGTGGGGACAGTGGAACAGTGACCACCCCCGCCCCAGCCCCCGCCGCCCTGCCGGAGCCTGACCCCCGGTACCATGGGACGGAGCTGGTCATGCTGTACGACTATAAGGTAAACACTTAGCTAATGTACCTCTTCAAGTTTTTGTATAGGAAATGTTCTTAGGGATCTACTCCTTACACTACTTTTGTTTTTAGGCTCAAGCACCCGACGACTTGTCAGTTCGCCGGGGAGAGTGGGTGTACGCTGACCTGCTGCACCAGACTGTCGAGGGCTGGCTGTGGGCGCACGCCCCCAAGACACGGCGCTACGGGTTCATCCCCAAGGCCTACGCTCGCCCCCCGGCCACCACCAGCCTCTAACTCAAAGAGAGTGGACGCACACCGACGTGCTGCACCAGACTGTCGAGGGCTGCCTGCGGGCGCACACCCCCCGCTCGGCACCAGCCTCTAACACAAGGGAGAGATCATTCCATTACTAAAATACACAAAAATGTTAATTTATTTAATAATGGACAAGATACTTATACTCTTTACTCTCTCAGTGATACTTTTTAAATATTCTTATGTTGATAGGTTCAAAATGTGTATAATATTTATCAAAAGATACGTTCTTGCATTTAAGTAAACGATGGTGTTATTCAAGATAACTTTGCAATATACTTGCCAACTAATTTCTATGTACACTCAATCTTTTACAGACATGCACATGATTTTCAAATTAAAAAATATCAATTGTACCCCTGGAATGATAATGGCACATCTAAAAAAACTGTTTTCAATATTTTATCACACTGAATAAAATCAGATTTTAAACAAGTAGAGAATTATATTAATTTAATTCCATAAAACTTTGAAAATCATCTTGTGTATTTTTTTTTCGACAATAACAGTTGTAAAAAAATTATTGTAACATTATTTTTGCTCGACTTGTGTGGATAAAGAAATTTATGCAAGATCATTTTTACACAAATCAACTTTGGACTTTTGGCAGTTCCTTGAATGGAAAATGTATCTAAACATGCTTTAAATTAAATACTGAATACATTTTTGAAATAATCACCCCCAGTGAGTTTAATCTCGTATCCTCGATTTATTTATTGTCACTCACATACAAATATTGCCAGTATAAAAAATTCTATATTTGTGTCAGTCTTAATCTTTAGATGGTAGCTACATAATTTTGTAGAATAGCTCTACAAAAAACTCATTAGTTACAAGATACAAGTTTTTGCAGGTAAAACCAGACATGTAAAGATTTTATGTACAACTGTGTACATATTATTTTGAATTAAATTGATTCTTATGTATGTAAATTGTTAGTTTCTTTATTTTTGTGTACTATTTTCAGATATTCATTTAAATATACATTTTTTTTACTATCATAAAAATAATGCATATTATAAAATTTTATATTAGGCATATAAAAAAGTAACGTAGAGTTCAAAATGTTTCTTTTCTTTATACAAAAAACTGACAATATCTTTTTTTTTTTAATTGACAGATAAAAATTTTTTTACCTTAAATTGTACAGCATAAATGTTGTAAAAAAACATTAAACAAAAAGTAGATCTAACTAATAATTAAATTATGTAAGTTTCTATATATTTATACTCTCACTAGTTAATATACCCACATTATTTTTATTTCTGTATTAAACGAAATAAAAAAAAGTTTAAATTTATATGAATAAAATAAATTATGTATCTCAATTCTTCCGTCCAACATTTTGTATCAAAATTAACTTTATCTCTTTGTATACGAAGTGTTTCAGATAGAAACTAAATAATAAATGTAATTTAGGACTATAATGTAATAAGAACCTATTTTATATTGTACGTACGTACCTTTATTGTGAACTCGAATATTTTTATCAAATTTATTTAAGACATTGTAATAAATATTGTTTTTCTACTTGGATATTATTATATCACGAAAACATAAACATTTTGTTTTTAAACTACTATTTTTTAACCCAATAAAATGCTGAATTAACTGGACTACTATATTATGCATCATAATATGTGCATCACCTTTGATACCAGACAAATTAATCGTATTGTAGATAATATTTATTTTGTATCCATCAGTACCTACTGCTTGTTGGAATTTGTTAATTTTTATAGTTATTTTAAGGTAATCTCCATATTGTTATGTATTTTCATTTAACTAAAATTTAGCATATTTTTATAGCCTTTTTACACGAATAAAACTTTTTTTACAAAGCTTTTATTTTATTTAATCAAAATTACCTAATAAAGGGGTTTGGAGATAGAGGAGTCCCCTTTTACCAGTGGAAGGTTAGTGGAAACGCCGGTGATGTTGTAATAGTTTATTCAGTGAACAAGGATGAGTGTTGCGTGTCGGATGATGAGTGCGTTGCAGTTCCGTAGCGATGGAGCGAAGTCGGCGGCTGTAAAAACGTTGGTAGCGAAGCAACGTGGAGAGCAGACGATGCGGTCGGGCTTCCATTGCTGGTACCAGGAGTGTGAATCCAGGGCGTGGTCCGAGGCTTCCATGACGGCGTCGTCTACGTCAGGCAAGACGCTACATCTTGGCTGCTGACGTGGACTGGTGATTCTCCGACTGAAGAGAGTAACTGCGTAGATGGTATAAGATGGTCGTGTTGCACTGCTGTTCTGACCCTCGGTACGGGTATTTATAGGACAGTAGTCCTTTGTTATTAGAGTTGTATGGTGGGGATAAACATTTGTGTGCAAAGCCATACTGCCCGTTGAAATTGCAGCGTCAGCTGATGATTTTCTAGGAATTACCTACTCGTGTAGTAATACCTGACGCAGCTGAATTATATTTGCACTTTGGACATTGTACCGTCTGTGTTGTTCACCCCCACATTCTAAATAAGAAAATAGTTCATTGTACCAGGTTGTGGTCCAGTCAATGGCCGTGCACTCTACACAGGAATAAAAGCAATACCTACCCTCCAGAAATAGCATACAAATAAAAAGTGAAATTACTTATAATTTAAAATATTAACCAAAATTCACAAAACTCCCAACTAATACGTGCGAATAATCACTATTTGAGGGTTTTACTCAAACCGCAGAAGACGTATTGGTAGGAAAATTTTAAATTAATAACTTTTCAATAGTTATTGTGCAATTGATTAAAGGCAAAATCACAAAAAACAATTGCATTTTATTTCGCATCAACGCATACCGGTAAAAATACACTTCGTAATACAAAACACGTTATTGACAATTTAATGCCTCATACGTGGTTTTACATTTTCAGACAATATTCAATAATTTTTAGGGGAAAAAGCTTCAAAAAAGAATTTCAGAGAAGTGGCATTGCATACTTGAAAAATACTACCGTGCCTAGAGACAGCTAGTGACCCACTACATCACCAGGCATCTACGTCATCACTAGACATCTACATCACACGTTTCAAAGTTTGAGTGGCCTAAGTGCTGGAGTCTTACACGGTGGAAGTGGTGTTATGAAATTTTTTGAAAATTTGTAAGGAAACGCCCCTTCTAGTGAATTCTTTTTTGAAGGAAAAAAGAGTGTAATTAAAAATCAACAAGATATATTAAATAACTACATATATAATAAAGATATTCCGTCTTAAGTATTAATCTACAATTCATTTAACGGGCAGATTTTTCTGATATTTGTTCAGCCTGCAAATGTTCATCAGGGAAAGTGAATATTTCTATTGGAGACAGTTGCTGTATTTTTTCCAAATGTTTGGTATCCTCTTCATCAAAGTCAAACTCTTTCAGTAGCTTTTCCCGCTCAGCGATCAGGTACTTTTTGTACTCTTCCATTTTCTTGGCTTTCAACTCTGCACAGTGAAGATCTGTCAGTTTGACGAGGGACTCTTTTCGGGTGATCCAGTGGAAGAAACTAGAATGAAATTTAAATGGCTATAACGTGCAATGAGTTTCACAAGTTAATAGAAACATAAACGAATATCCATAGTCCTGAATTTGAAAGAATTGGGTTCTTTCCGATTTTTTATTTTAAAAAAATGATTGAAAAATTACAATATCAAGGGAATTTTTTTTAAATTTTTACGATGTCATATGAATTTTTTAGTGCGGTTTGAAATAGCGCTTTTTCAAATCGCTCGCAAAATCCCCCATTTAACGCACATGCGGTGTGACGTCAGAGCAATATAGGCGCTCACTACGGAATGAATTTCACGCCTTCCACGGTAGACGGGTATGACGTCATTAGCCAATAACGGGCGTTAAAAGTCACTCGTAATTTCGTGTTTTTAAAACATAAATTTATAAATAAAACAAAATTTTTGAACATTGTATTTTATATTGTTGGAATTGTAAAAATATATTTTGTTGATTGATTCGGCATTCACTTTGTAACACTTCATAATGAATTATGATTAAATAAAACACTGTTATGTGTTACTATTGGTTTATTCTATAAAAATAGAATTTACCTACACTACCTGTAGAACGTTACTCCCGAAACCAGGTAGTGTAGGTAAACATTCTATTTTTATAGAATAAACCAATAGTAACACATAACAGTGTTTTATTTAATCATAATTGTAAAAATATACTTTGAATATTTATAGCGTTTTCAAGGATATTCATGTTATTCGGAAGAACCCTATTCTACCTCATCTCTGTAGGGATATAAAATGAAATATATACCTACTCCCGTCTTGGGATAAATCCAGATTTGTGTACAAGTATTTGAACACGCCCAAAATGTTGAAGAAACATAATTGTTACCTTAATTCTAACAGGACGTAACTCATTTTATGAAATTGTGATTATGATGGATTGATGTAGTGCTTGTCAAAATACATCGTAAATGCATTTTATGTGAGCAGGTTAGCGAAAAAACTAGTTTTATGAATTCTCTCTCTTCCAATATCACCACTAGCAATACAGCCATCATTATTCATCATCTTCTCAAAAATCCCCCATAATAATACCAAAACACTGGCTGATAACATACCTCGCTGGTGCTTTGTATTCAATAGACAATTTCTCCAGAATCCACTCAAACCGTTTGTAGTCCCACCTTCTCAGGTACTTTAAATGCTTTTTCCTTTTGTCTATGAGTTCTTTACATACAACCTGGCAATATTATAACAATCATTAAATGTGGGAAAGAAGAAAAAACAATGATGTTTATTTTACATGGGGTATTTTCTTCCATTCCTTGTCATGTTAAGATTTAATTGTCTCAATCTCAACTTGTTAGAGAGAAACAAAATAATTAAAAAGTATTAGATAGTGGAAGATAGATACAGTAAGTTGTCTTTTTTTCACTGCAAAATACAAATGGAACATAAAATTCTGACAGTTCTATTTAAAATAGCTTGTCTAGTGTTAACTTAATTAACTTAACAGGTCTATGACTTAAGTATAATATTGTCGCCAATCTTAATTCTTTATTATTCTATCAATTTTTACAAGTTTAAATAAAATATTCAGTCAGTTAAAACGTAAAATGATATTCTTTCTATTCCAATTTGACATCTCAACAAAGACGAGAAATTAGGAAGGGAATATGGATATCTAGGCGTTTACAGGGCTTATGACCTGTCATTGGCTGGGTTAAGTGGCCACTTGATGTATTACAACATTCCCCATTTCACCTAGTATTTGATATCCATATCCGCCAATATACAGTAAAATGGCGCGACGCTTCACATGTGAACTCTCTGTCATCCATTGAGAAAATAGCTAAGCATTTTAGCAGAAACCTTTATGATTGCAAGTGAGATTCTTACCGAATTATATCACCTACTAGGAAACGCCTATTCAAATTAAGACGCATGATAATTTTAAAAATAATGTACCTTAGATTTATTGTCTCTAGGAAATTCCGCCAAATGCTTTTGCAGACCCCTTATGGTACCAGTCATAAATGCAACTGCAAAAAGATACATTAGACAACAATTACAAACATTTTCACGGTAAATAGATTGTAATTCATATTCGTCTTCTTCCCTCCAGTAGATCATGTCCCCGGCCAGCACTCTCGCTTCCTACCACGTCAATCCTGTTTCCACCAGCTCTGCTGGTTCTACTTTCGAACGAGTGCCGGTAGCGGAAAATTAATTTGTCTCTGGTTTATAGAGTTTGCATAGAAAACTCGCTATACGCGAAATTTCATATTATGTCATACCAAATTATCAGGTTAGGAGTTTCATACCCTTTGATTTCATGACGAGTATATTTTTTTAAATAAAGATGTTTCAAAGTTATTGAGACTACTGATAGTGATTTTTGTATGTACAGAATGTTTCTCAAATTTCATTGAGAGTAGAGAATTTTTTTTTTCCATTTTAATGTTTTATAATTGCAACGGCCTACGTCCTCAAGTGATCTACTCTAATCATCTTCTATTATGTGACGTTTTCTATGAAAAATGCCAATAAACAATACTCATCCAGGATCGGCACTCGTTCGAAAGTGAAGCCGCTCTGCCGAGAACATCTAACAGATTGTCATCGACGGTCTACCATCCAGGCGGCAGACCGCCGACAAGATCCCATAGGCATAAAGAAGAGGCTCAGATAGAGACTTTTAAGGCATGCACAAGCCAGGTCCACCGTCACGCCTTCAAGACTCCAGTTATTGGAGATTGCTACGTCCGTTCCTTGACTTTCACATTACTTAAAAAGTCATAACACCTAATGTCCTTCTCAGACACTTGTTAATTAATATTATCTTAATGAAAATTGAGCGACTTACGCTTTGCTTCAACAGATGAAGTGTCATATTTGTGCCTTTGAACTCTGCTAAGCAATTCCCGCCTCATCAAATCATTAGCGTACTTATGTCCATGGTGTCCAACAGAACACAACTTCTTTACTGCATCATCAGCACTAAAATAAAAATAATAATTTCACATAAGGAAATCAAATCAACTGTTACACCTAATGTAAGATGAAGTTAGCTACACCCAGTTTTAGACTGTATGCGATCTTTTAAATATAATGCTTATCATTTTTTTACAGATGTATGAAATAAGAGGTTAGGACAAGTAGATCACATAACCTAAAATATACAATATTTTGAGTTATACAACATCGTGTGAGGTAAAAAGCATGGAATAACGAAGATAAGTTAAAGTTGCTTTTATATTTTGGTATATACCTTTCGATTCCCTTGGTGTTTGCAAGATATCTAGCAAAAGATTCTTTTGGAACTTCCGCGGCAGGTTCTAGATCGCCGCTCTTGACGGGTTTTGTGCAGCAAATTTTCTCGGGGCGAATCCATTTTATTTTTAAATGACTTTTGAAGGCGTAATTTCTTGTTTGGTTCAAAGAAAGGTTAACGAAATTCTTTAACATTTTATTTTTTTGACAGAAAACGTCAAAGTTGGTCAAAGTGATAAATTACAAATCTACATACTTATCTACATAATAGACAAAACAGGAAAAGAGAGCTATTGGAGAAATCAAATCTGTAGAGTTGCCATCCTCCGAAAAGTGGAAATCGGTAGATTTGAGAAAAAAAATAGTCTTAGGGTAGGTTTTGTAAAAATCAGTAGATTCGTAATTTTAATAATATTGGGGAGGAGAGGATCAATAAATTTACTACCGCCTCGTCGTGTAATGATTATCGCATTGGATTACCGTGCATGAGGTTGGGGATTCTATTCCGGACAGAGTTAATATAAAATATTAGATTCAATGTGGTTTTTCACCAAAAACAACATTTCATAATAGTAATATAAATGTAATGATAACTTGGACTCGCGCTGAAGGGTAAGAATGATCATCTTGACCCCTTGTGACAATAATAAAAATTCACTGCACTAAGACTTTTTAAATTTTATTTATTAATTACGAACAATATAAATAAAATAAATTTGTCGTCACTGGGGTAACCCGTGCCGAGGACTAATTTAACAATGTTTATTTTTTCTTCATTATTAACACACAATGAATCCTTGTGTGTTTTGAATTAAATGTAAAATTATGAATTAAAAATGATTATCTCTTAGGTTGAATAATTTTGTTTATTTTTTCTCTACCCATCTCCACTATCCAATTTGACACAGCTCTTTTGAAAACAAATTCTTGTTTTATTGATCTGATGGACAAAAGAAGCATGTTGTAAAGTTTGACAGCATAATACTCATAATCCCTTTGACCAAAAGTAGTGCGTGTCTTTACTTGGTTCAATATTTTCTGCGTTCTGGATCGTGTGGCTCTTGGAGAGGAGTTTGCAGGTTCAAACTCAGGGTAGGGATGGTGCAGGGTTGTTGGTAAATAATTGAGTGAGGGTGTGTATGTATACGTATGTACCTGTTGTACCAATGTATTGCTCTTTGCACCATTTATTAGGGAAAATAGTAATAGTAATATTTTAAAATTTTCAGTAAATATACAGGGTTATTTTTTAGTCAGTTAAAAAAAAAAAACCCTGAATTCAGTATATCGTTAATAGAACCCATTTCAATAAAAACCCACCCCCACCGCGCGCACTCCCTCCCCTCGTCCAGCTCGACCAGCTGTGAATAGGTGAGCGTAATTTGTAAAAATTATAGGAATAAAAATAAATCATGAAAATAAAAAGAACATGTTTTTTTAATGGGTTCTATTAACGATACTGAATTCAGGGTTTTTTTTTGTTAACTGACTAAAAAATAACCCTGTATATCAAACAAGCTTATTTTGTCGAACAAACATGAAAGTGTCCCTCACTACCACGGAAAGAACCAATTTTTATATTCTTATTATCTTCTTGAATTATTGGTGTCTGTAGTACAAGTCTGTAGAACGTTCATGATTGCATCAATAGAAATAAGATTTAGGTGTAGCTTGTTTTGATTACAACAATGTAGGATCAATGCAAACTCTTATTTTTCTTTCTGACAACACTTTCTCCACTTCTCTGATTTGTCAAGATAAGATTCGTCGTGTGTGTTCTATGGATTCGTCTTGTCTCTTGTCAATTTGTCGTGAAATTGTCACTTCGTCGGCGTTTTCATGTTATGTGTTTTTGTTTTGCATATTGCAAAATGCATAAATTAGATCAATACCAGCTATGTTATTAGGTCCGCGGCGTTACAACATATGTTTTATTTAGACTGAAAACCTGTTTTGGACCCATGAAATAGCACTAGACGCGGATGTTTTAACTCATCACAACCATGGCATTTTATCAAAAAGAGTATGCAAATTTTATTATATTTTGCGTTTTGCGCTAAGTTGGTCTGTATGCAATTGCAATGTATTATTGACTCGATGTTTTTGATTCTCAGGAAGCGGTCTCGTTCGAATACGTTACAAATTTCTGCGTTGATTAATAACGTTCGGCTTGCAGTGTAAAATTAGCGCAGGGACCCTACAAGACATCGGAACAGTGGAAACTTGTGAGTAATTATTATATATCTGCATTCATTCATTAATCTAGTGCTTCAGATTGACTAAAGAGCTTAGTCTCCTTGACATTGCAACTTGCACAATCTTGAGTCTTCTGGGTGCTTAGTAGAATTCTAACCGGTTAATTCACGACGTTATCAAACCCCACATTAATTATTAGTAGTTATAAACTGGTAAGCGTGGTTAACAATTAACGCCCTTCTATTTCATCTAACACTTAGGTAAAAACAGTAAGCAGAAAAGAGATGCAGCGTTTATTATCCTCCGCCCTGTTTAAACCTGAAAGAATAAACACGAAGAAAAAGGATAAGACTAGCGTTACTATTAACGTTATTAACGTATTAACTGCATGATTTTCACTATATTCATTATTATGCTTCTGTTTCACCTAACCCTCGGACTAAATAGTGAGTAAAAAAAGGATGCACTATTTATTATCCTCTGCTCGTTTTAACCTGTAAGAATAAACACGAAGAAAAAGGATAAGGCTTGCGTTACTGCCCTACTGGTGATTTATTATCCTACGTCCCGTTTTAACACATGATAATAAATCGGTGGAAAAGAGATGGTGATAGGTTAAACGTTACCAAATAACCAAATTCGAAGCAACTATCAGAAATCATAAACGCCGTTAATAGTAACGCTTACCAGTAGTCGTTAAAAATCTGGTAACGTATCAGTTATAACCGTTTTTGGAATTTAATGCTTTAAGCCACCTCTATAATCTAGTGCTTCAGATTGACTAAAGAGCTTAGTCTCCTTGACATTGCAACTTGCACAATCTTGAGTCTTCTGGGTGCTTAGCATAAACAAACATCGGAATCAAGATCGAATTCATCACTTTGTATGGAAAGTCATTGCCATTATACTCTATTCACAGAATCGAGACCAGTAAACACACAGGAATCACGTGCAAATTGCGTTAGGGTAGGATTCCTAGTTCTCGACACCATTTTCCTTATATTTTTGTGATTAATTTTTCTTTTGATTAAGATAATTTTAACTGCAAAACAGCATTAAAATGTACTTAACGAGAAGACGCATCAATATGGAGGAAGCAAGGGAAGTTTGCCAGGACAGAGTGGTGTGGCGTTCTATCCTCTCTGCCTACCCCTTCAGAGAAATGGCGTGATGGTTATGTGGTGTTTATACACCGCACATATTATATGATAGGCTGGCGTGTCGCCGTGTGAGAAAGGACACGGTTCGGGTTTTAGTCCTACTTATATAAGTATTTTGTAAATATCTCTGCTATTAAACTGTTAACCGATAAAAGGGTTTTTATAGTAACAACCAATAAAGAACCTTAAAGGTGTTTTGTGTAAGGAAGGCACGAGACACGAGACTGGTACACGACAGTTATAGGTATTCCAAGCGTTTATTTTACTTTTGACAGATGGGCGCCTATAAATTTTCGTAATTATTGACAGGCAACCATAGACCGAAAAATGCAATACTTTATGTTTTTGTCTTTACGATAGTGAAGCACATGTTCTTTAGCTCCGATATTTATCGATATCGATGTTTATTGAGCCTACTTATGCAACGAGGATTATTCAAGTTGTTTCTTTCCATGAAAAAATATAAAATATGATTTAAATTAAAACCTATTTCTTTGTTTGTCGCGACACAGAATTTCTCAATTTACATTACGACAATAAAATAGTCCTATGCATATTTAGGTTTTATGTAGCTCCTGCACCCGATGACAAACTCCAATTAAGTAGTTTATCGGGACTGTATTTAAAGTTTCTTTTGTAAAGAAATTATGTATTTTTTAAAATATTTTTTATTGAATAATGACTGTTAAAAAAAAAAAAGTTTTACGACAGCGCTTTCGTAATATAAACTCTGCTTTAAACGTCTGGGTATGTTTATAAACTACGAAATGCTGAGCAAAAATAAAATATAAATGTGTTAAATTGATTAAAACTTCTTCATAAATAAAGTCGATTTTTATGAGAAATCGATTCGGTAACGCATTAGGACATCCCTAAACGACACATAATCGATCTGTCAAAAGTCAAATAAACGCTGGGAAAAGGTATAGTTAGTAAATACTTTTTGCAGACGTGGCGGGACCTCAAGCGGAGTGCCCGCAAAAAGAACAGTGGGCCACTAGGTTCCCGGAGTGCGGATTCCAATACCACCAGGATACTGGAGATCATCAACGACCCTCCCACAGACCAAGCCAACGAAGACAGCGACGGAAGACTCGACAGTGATGACCCGGTTCCAGCCACAAAACCAGACCCTGGAACTTCTCTTTGTAATAAGGTGCGATGAAACTCTTCTATTTGTAGTTGTCGAAGTCAGTTGATAGAATTCTGTTTTATACATGGAGTAACGAAACTTGTAGTACAACCCGAAAACTGGTGAATCTACATCATATTTGGAGTCGAATGTGTAATATGACTTTTTAATCTGAGCTTGAAAACAATTTTTTTCTTCTCGTAAAAGCTTTCATAAGTACCGCAGATTAAGTAAAATTTGACAAATTCTTATTAAAATACGGCTTTTTATTTAGTTTTTTTTAATGGATGGTATTAATTTTACTAAATAAATGATATTTGAATAAAAAAAAAAAAATAATCAAAAAAAAAATCTACTCAATTTTCTCGAAAAAAAAAGAAGGTATTCTATAAAAAATCCAAAGACTCCATATATGATGTAGATTCACTGGTTGCGGCTTGTACATCGAGTTTTGTTACACAGTAGAGCGTATGGATGATGAAAGAACTGAAAAAATTTAAGATGTTAAGTTCTATGTAGAATCGACATAAGAGAAAGACTTGGCATATTGACAACAAATGCTTGAGGGCATGTAAGAAGTCGTAATAATCGACGTGGGATTATTTATGAATTTGTGCCAGAACAAGTGGTGTCATTCTATCCTTTGCCTAATAAATGGCGTGATTTAGTTAGTTAGTAATATAAAAAGAGTTAAATTGATGACATGAAACAACGACAGAAATTGAGGACTAAGTTAAGGGGTATTTTATTTTAAAGTGTCCAATTTAAAAGTTTAAAACCTGATAAAGATATAGTGGGTTTTAATTTTGACTGACTTTCCACTTTTTTGAATAAAATTCAGTAGCTTTCTGTAATTACAATCTTTCAGGTAGGAAGCAGATATGTTACGATGATGATGCAATGAATTGACAAGAGTGTAAGTAAAGTAATTGAAAGTGTTGGACATCTGGGTGACTCGTTCTATTTTTTGATAAAATTCAGGTTTTGGATTACAATCTTTCAGGTATATTCAGCGGAGCTGGAAAAGAAGAGTAATGGCAGGGTCTCTTGAAATAGTTATTAGTTATAATACATCTATTTTATTTTTTAATCAGGTATCGCCCATTTAGTCTGAAATTGTATGGGACACATACGACGTCGTAGATCAAACCCAAATGAACAATGGAGGAAATGAAAAGCCAAAGGAAATCAAATCACGACCAATCAGGAATGATAATACTACATCCAATTCAACAAATTCACATAAAAAAAGTACAAGCCTTTTGAAGGTACATCAATTTTAATTAACCTAATTATTTTGATATCATCCTCTGAATATAATACTGTCAACAACTCGATAAAAACAGTTTCTTAGGAGAGCAGTTTTCATCTTCATCTGTATAATTCTCGTTATATCTCGTTATACCCTTCAATACTGCGCCAATAACACATCTACAGCATATGGGTGCAATTCTGTCATCAATAGACTCCACAATCTAGGCAATAAGTTTATGCATGCTGGCGATACATTCAATGTCAATTTTAATGCCTACAAGTTGGCACTTCTAAATTATTTCAATGCCGAATGTATCGATTAGTGTGCATACAATTTGGGTTCTAAAGTTTAATGTTTTAATGCTGCTGGATTATTTTAACATTTTTTATGTATATTATGATTTCGTGTATTTGCTGTAAATATTTAATATGTAAAAGGCACTGGTGCCGTTTATTTTAATAAAATAAAAATAATCAGATTTTCAACTAACATAAATATGTTATTTTCATGTAATTTGGGATGCATACCATCTCGTATCGAATGATTTTAGCATTAATAAAAATGAGAAAATGGTTAGTGTGTCGCTATTTTTAAATTTCCCGAAGCAAAAGAACAATACTTGTATTACTTTTAGGCTTAATTTTTATTTGTGCTCATTAAAAAATATACAGGATATACTGAGCATTTTTGCGCTTTCAAAATGATATTCCAGATTTATTGACAGCGAAAAAGCTTTAAAAAATGATCGCTTTATATTTTCTAGGGAAAATACGCAGACCGATTTTTGAAAAGAACAACATTTATTTAAAAATCATTTTTATAAATTGTCAAGAAAAGTTAATGACAGCAAAATAAAAACAAGTTTTTATTAAAAAGCACCTCGAATTCTAGGGAATTAAGTAAAAAAAAACACAATTTGCAGTCAGATTTTATCGTTTGAATTAATATTTTTATTAAATATATAATCTTTCGTTCATGACACAGACATGTAATTTGATTTTTTTACGATTTTTCAGCATGGAGGAAAACACTTCAAACCAGCTGCTGTTAATCAAAGTGTCCTGGAAAAGTGAGTTTTGTAATTTCTGATATTAATTACGCTAAGTAAATCAAAACAGTGCAATAACCTGTTAAGATAATGTTTTTTTTATTGATTTATTTAGGTAAATGTATATTTATAAAATATCAAATATTATTTTAAAAATGATTATTTTAGAAAGCGATGTCGTCCAAAACAGGTCCAGATTGAGGCCATGATAGAATTTATGGAGAAGCATCCAGAATTAGCCTCCGGAAAGATTGGTAACTTTATTGAGGCCACCTTTAGAGAAAAGATGTGGAACCATCTCACCTCTAAGTTGGCTAAAATTGGCCCCTACAAATCCGTTCGCCAGTGGAAAACTGTAAGCCCACCCATGATTTATTTATTTATTTACGTATTTCACATTCTATTCTATTATTTCGTCGCCGTTCAGGCAAAAGTCACTAACTCCAAAGTATCACACATGTAACTTTCTACTGAATATTATAATTATAATGTGTTTTTGCCTATTTGAAAGTAGCACCGAAATTAAAATGTTTGAGAATGTTATTATAATTATAAGCGAATTTTTTTTCTTTAAAAAAAATCTGTTTTTCAGACTTGGCGTGACCTCAAGAGGAAAGCCCGCAGCCAGAGTATTAGCCAAGAAATGAAAAGTGTCAATTCCCAACCTGAGTCCAACACAAATAATGTTAAGAGAAAAGAGCCCCCTGTTGAGGTGCCGCGTGCGAAGACTGTCGCAGTAAAAAGGCGGGAAAGTGTGGACACTTCTGAAAGTGGCCCGACGGCTGATTCTACTGTAGCATTTGATGTAAGTATTTGTAAAGTTTAACTGCAAAACGTAAAGTTATAATGGCACTTGACAAGGGACAAGTTTTATAAATATAATGGTTATATGTCGTGGAAAAGTGTCACAATTCATTTTTATACCCATCATATCAGGTCCACTACTGTACATAGGCCTCCCCCTGCCACCAGTGGTTTAGTTAATACACAAAGCAAAAACTCTAATGCCCGCTGTATACGGGACAGTTTCTTGTTCAGAAAACTACACAGTTTCTTGTTCAGAAAACTACACAGTTTCTTGTTCAGAAAAACTGTGCAGTCTGTCAAACTTCTGTCAAAAGACACGCTAAATATGTGTATTTTTGAAACGCGATTGTAAGTTATTATCGTATGTTTGCTCTCAGGAAATTGTATATTTAGCTAATAATGTAAATATGTTATTGGTTTTTTATGTATTTAAAAGCATACAATAAACCAATGTCTACTTAAACGTTTACATAAAAAACATTAACTGTCATGTCAGCTTAAATCTGACATAAGCACGCAGTTTTTTTAAACAGTTTTCGTTGTATACGGGACCGTTTTCAGACTGCATAGAAAACTGCGCAGAAAACTGTCCCGTATATAGCGGACTTAATTTGGTCTAATAAACATACCTATACATGGTGTAACAAAACTCGATATACAACCGATATACAACCAGTGAATCTACATAATATTGGATTGGATTTAGTAGATTTTTTTATTTTTATTTGACCCATGTTTTTGAGAAAATTGAGTACGAGTTTTTTTAAAATAAAATTTTGCAAACTGTTATCAAATATCCTGTCCATAAATAGAATAAAATCAAAGCAGTATTTTTATATGAATTTGTGCAATTTTACTTAATCTGCTGTACTAATGAAAGATTTGAGAAGAAAAAAAATTTTTTCAAGCTCAGATTAAAAAATCATGTTACACATTCGACTCCAAATATGATGTAGATTCACCAGTTTTCGGGTTGTACTACGAGTGTTATTACACCATGTATAAGTTGAAGTGTGGTAAGAATTTTTATTTCACATCATTAAGGCTTTTTTTTTCTTTAAATTTCAACAAGTGTTGCCAGCAAAAAATATCAGTGAAATAAAATTATGTTTTCAAATACACAATGCTAAATTACTTGGAGATAACTTCCAAACCGAGCAACATTTTCTTTTTCATAATAACATTAATGTTCAAAGCAAAATAACTTTGTGGCCTAACGTTGTAAAAAAATGTTAGATAATATTTTTGTAATAACCACGCGCTGACGTGACCTATCAAAAAAAGTTGTCAAATGGTTGTATTGTATTAATATTCACATAATAACGTTTATTTTTCTTTTTCAACCAGCAAACATTTATCAAGATAGAAGGACCTTGGGAGTCGGACCAGGCGCCTGATAATCATTCATCGCAGCAAACCACGGATCCTAAAACTCCCGAGTCCCCCGACATCACGTCAGATTCCATAGAAACAACTAGACAGGTATGATGTAATAACCATAATGTACGAGAATTTAATGGAACGTTCTCAGTGCGTTCACCAAGTAAAAAGGCAATACGTGGAACATTCTAGTAAAATGCAGCCAGTTGCTCGATCACAGATCACTAACGACTCGGTAATAAGCGACGTGATAACGATTTCTTACCCATGGATGTTTAACGTTTTCGTGATCACAATGGAACACGCGTTAAAAGTTATCGATCGGGATTATTAAACGAGCGCATACTAGTCGCGAGCCATTTCCCGAGATATATCTTATTCGCACATATATTTCATTCAATCTTTATTATAATTTAGCCGGTTTTCGGCAAGCCAAATATTGAGAAAAGCAGTCGACATAATAAAAAATCCGACAAGCGCGTTGATTTAACGTTTGACGTATGGCCGCGATATCGCGTGCATCGGCCCCGCTCGGCTATGCTCGGCTCGGCGAACGCGTTCACCGAACCGATACCTCGGTATCGAACTGTGATCGGTCAAATCGTTAGGGCTAGCACGTGGTTAGCACGTTTTTAACTACGTCGATAGTTATCTGTGATTGAGCAACTGGGAAGGTTGTTTTAACCCTGTAATGCATAGCTCGACCACATAAAAGCGGTTTTTACGAGATTATTTTTGTATTATGCTTGTAAAAACCACTTTTGTGTGATCCAATGAATTGATGAAAATAAAACAGTATCAAATCTACTTAATATCTAGAAAGTCGGGACATGGAAGCTTCAAATTGTCCAACTGTATATCGTCGCCGTTCAGGCAAAAGTCACTAACTCTGCTCTAAGAAAATTTTGATTTGAATCCCAATTCATAGAAAAAGTTATGTTTAAATGGCAAACATCACTTTATCCACATATTTACAAATGTAAATATATGGATTTAATGAAAACACTGCAAAAGTGAATATTTGATGATTAATTTAGACGCAATAAAATCGCGAACATTTCTTGAGTTTTTTCTTGAGTTAGTGACTTTTGCCTGAACAACGACGATATCGTATGTTGAATAAATAAATATTAATAAAATAAAAATATCCACGTATGTCTGATTGCTGGGTGCAAGGCGTTTTGCGAATATTTCTCAATAAAATTGGTTTTTGCACATATGTTTTCATGAGCATATTTAACACTGCTACTTAGTGATTATTATTTTGATTTAGGAAGTCATTAAATGTTCATATATGATAACCATCGTTGCACTCGACGGTTTTAATAATACCCATCTTTTTGTTTTGTATAGTTACATGTAAATTTCAAGTGTTGTATTATTTTATTCAGGCCAAACAACAAAAACCCCATCCGAGATCCCTTCTTCCAAGGTCTGCTGCTCGGAGAAGCACAATTCAAAACACGAGCACTGGAGATGTAGGAGAAGATGATAACGAGAACAGTTTAGACAACATGGATTCCCCTGCAAACAGCCCAGATTCTTTCTCGGAAGATGTTAGTATTTCAATATTTAGGTTATCTACTACTACTGCTACTACTTTCCCTTATCCGCACCCAATGGTGCATCGGTACACCAAGTGCAGTGTATATCGATCATTTTATTACATGAAGGTAAGATGACCAGTCATACGCTTCAGTACCAGTCCTAGGTATCACACATGAAATATTAATATGAAAATCTCATGTAAAGAAATATTTCATGTTGATTCCCTACGGGAATCGGACCGGCGACCTCATGCACGGTAGCCAAATGCGCTACCACTGTGCTAAGAGGCAGATTTTGATTGTATCCAAAATTTTATTGACACAACCTAAACCACATATTTCTCTTCAAAACAGTCAGTCTATAGTTTGTACTTTTTTACTGACAAAGAGGATGAACAAATGTACGGTCCCTATGTACGTATACTGTCGAATCTGAAAAGGGCAATTTTCATTTTATGGTTTTAAACTGTCCAATTTACATATTACAGGTGGTCAAAAAAATTTTTTTTTCCTCTTAAATTTGCGTTTTTTTTAATCGAATATATATTTTTTTAAATTTACCACCTGAAAACATTATGTAAATTGGACAGTTTAAAACAATAAAACCAAAATTGTCCTTTTCAGATTCGACAGTATACGTAGGGACCGTCGAAATAATTGTCTATACAGGGTGTAAACAAAACTCGATGTACAAGCGGGAAACCAGTGAATCTACATAATATTTGGAGTCGATTTTGTAGAATGAAATTTTTTGATTTGACCCTTAGTTTTCAAGAAAATTGAGTTTGAAGTTTTTTTATTTTTAAATTATTTTTGCAAATCGTTATCAAATATCATGTATTTAGTCAAATTAATACCATCCATAAAGAAAACAACATTAAAAAACGTGTTTTAATAAGAATTTGAACAATTTTACTAAATTTGCTATACTTGTGAAAAATTTTTTCAAGCTCAAATAAAAAAGTCATATTACAAAATCGTCTCCAAATACAATGTAGATTCACCAGTTTTCGGGTTGTACATCGAGTTTTGTTCCACCCTGCATATTATTATCCGTTTCAATTTAAGGAAAGTAACGATTGCCTTTATTTTCTTATATTTTCTAATGTCATTTCAAGGATGAGGACCCATTGATTCATTTGTCGAATTCCGCCTCGCACGGGCGTGAGGATGCCCTGCAGAAGGAAGACAAACTGGCAATGTTAGTGGAACTACACCAACAAACAAACCTTCACTTAACTGTATGTATATTTTTGTTTATGCCTTACTTGAATTATTTAGACCACAATACAATTTTGTTATTATATAAAAATACTATCAGCTAGGCTGCTCAATGTTATTAAGATAGGCAGACAAGATTCTGATAACTTCAGTAATTACGCTTTTCACAACTCCATAAACAATTTTCCTCCTTTGATACGGAGGTTCTGGGGTCGATTCCCGGTGAGATCGCAATAATCGATTTCTCTCAATCCTGGGTGTTTGTGATGTTGTTCCCCTATGTTATTGGGCCTCCTGGCCCAATAATTCAAAGGATTGGCAATTTTTATGTTGAAATTCTACATATTTTTGTTTCAGTTTATTGCAACCAACATGGCGAAATCAACGCAAGTTCTAGCAAATATTTTAGAACTATTGAAAAGAAAGTTTGCTGACTGAAGTATTTAAGTTTAAATAAAGAATATTAACATATAGTGTAAAATAAATTGTTTTATTTTATTCAACCATATTGAATCGGTGCAACACCGCCTACTCAGAAAAGTAACAGAAAAGTAGCAGGGATGATCGGTCTGGGGAGAGATGATTACACCTATGTAGATATGGAGTCAATGTTGAGAATCTCTAGTCTTCAAAAGCGTAGATCTAACATTGATTCCATTTTCATAGTTAAATTGCTAAATGGCATGATAGATGCACCATCTTTACAGACTCAAGTGACTTTCTGTATTCCAGTCCGTAGGTTGAGAAATAACGACATGCTTTTTCTTTAGTCACCACAAAACTAACTATGGTTTTCATGCCCCATTGTCTCGATTGTGTCGTATTGTAAACTCAAGACGGGATCTGGACTTCTTCGGTGTAAGTCTATCAAGATAAACATTCACTGAAGTAGACCCGATCCTGTCTTGAGTGACTGTCTTAGCTTCACCAATTTAATGTTCTGCCACTTATTTTTACTGCTTGTTATCCCTTTTATGCTTAACTATGTATTTTTCCGTAAACAAATAAAATAAAAATAAAATTAATTTACGTAATTTAACATGAAAGAAATAATCAATATGAAAAATAAATAAAAGGCCGCTAACCAAAGAAACCAAAATTTTGTCCACAAACAAAAGAAAAGGTGACAAATTTTGCCTCAGGAAGCCGCGAAGACTTGCAATCTTTTTTCGTCATATCTAATGAACTTTTAGCTAGGTCCAACAAAAAAACCGCATGTCAGGAGATAAGATTTTTTCAACTTTATTGCTTGTGGACAGAATTTTGTTTTCTGGAGTTAGCAGCCTTTTAGTGATCAGACCAATTATTTTAATTGATCATCCAATAGAATGATGATCTGCAAAAAGATGGGAGTCGACATTCCAAGACGCAGTGACAAATGAGACAAATACAGATATTTGAACCTAATTGGACAAATTTTGTCTATTTTCATCAAAATAAAACATCTTTCTTATTTCCTAATTTATTTTACAGTTAATCTAATAATTCATGCTGATAATTATTAAGGATTTCATTGAATTACGATCATAAAATGTTTTTAACCATTTACAAAAAGCCGACTCTTTACTATCAGCAATGATGCAACAGGCCGTAGTGTATAGATGCACTTTAAGAAATGGCAATCCCAGCGACAGGCAAGGCTAAAAGATGGGAGTCGACATTCCAAGACGCAGTGACAAATACAGATATTTGAACCTAATTGGACAAATTTTGTCTATTTTCATCAAAATAAAACATCTTTCTTATTTCCTAATTTATTTTACAGTTAATCTAATAATTCAATAATTCAATTATTAAGGATTCCATTGAATTACGATCTTAAAATGTTTTTAACCATTTACAAAAAGCCGACTCTTTACTATCAGCGATGATGCAACAGGCCGTAGTGTATAGTTGCACTTTTAGAAATGGCAATCCCAGCGACAGGCAAGGCTACAGATCTTTAAAAATTTCCCACTAATAGCACAGATGACCATAACTAACACAATTCACATAATATTAATTGTTAAAAATAAAGTAGGATTTCGATTAATCAGATCGCCAAATGCAGACCATGAAAGCAAATTGAGTTATGACATTCTTCAGCAATTTTTCATCATAAAAGATAGATTTTTACAATTTTGTTAGCAGCAAAAGCAGCCTTCTTACAAAATGGCTGTTCGGTTCTTTCGTTATTTGAGAATTTAAATATCAGGCGTTGTGTATACTATGAGACAGTTTTGTGATGAGCCTTCAGATAGTAAAGCTGAGCTTGTGACTCTAGATCAGCTAGCTGTCGGACCACAGGAACAAGTTGTGATACGTGATCCTGTAAAAAATTATTCAATAATTAATTCGTTTTTGAAATTATATTGACGAATTAGGTCACAAAACACCACGCCATTTCTCCGAAGGGGTAGGCAGAGAGAATCCACTTTGTCCTGCCATACTTCCCATGCTTTCTCCACATTCATATATCTTCTCATGCACGCACGTCGATTCTTCTGACTTTTCACACAACCACATTCAAATATTTGTTGTACTTGATCATGCCATGTCTTTCTCACTTTGGATTTATGTGATCTCACTGGGAATCGAACCCGAAACCTACACATTGTGAGTCCAATGGGCTCCATGTTACATCAGAAAAAAACCAATACAAAAAAATGTTTGAATATATAATACCTTGTAACCGCTACCAGTTTTCAATTTCTTCTCTCCATAAACAACTTTTCCGTCAAATTCATTGCACGGGACTTTTATATCTTTATCAACTTGCTGGATTGTTACATTTAGATGTTCTTCGATTTCACCCAAATACTGTAATTAAATAATATTACTTAAAACATACACATTTATCGGGTTAGGTATATAGTAAAGACTTTTAATGTATATCTATATCAACACCCACTCCACAGATGATGCTGAAGAAAGTATTTCTTTTCATAGATATTAGTTAAATCTAAATAATTTTTCCATCGCCCTGAAAGGTGAAACAGCGTTGAAAAATTGAGTTGTGTAAAAAAATCCCAATAATTAAATCTTTGAACAGCCATTATCAACTTCAGTTTGTGACTGTATCACTCCTGATGCTTTGTTTTATGAAACGCGCTGCATTTGAGAATCACCAACATTAGCCAAATGGGTAAAATTTAACAATATTAATATACGAATTATTATAACTTACTGCAGGCTCGTTGTACCACATGCAGCAACCCTTCACGCTGGTAAGTTGAGTATTGGAGCAGTTTCTACCTCTTGATGAGCACCATTCACCGTGGTACCACACCTGGGGATCAATAAAATAAATATAATACGTTCATAATGAAACGCCTTATCAAAATGAGGAGAAATTTTCATTATGAACCATCACACTCGTCTATGAGACAAATTTAATATTCAGTCCTAACAGTCTATGTTCTTTTCATTCAAGAGGCATTAATTAAGTCACTATGACATTGAAATGCCAAAATGTAAAGAAATTTTCACC
This sequence comes from Micrasema minimum, assembly GCA_022494985.1. NCBI lineage: Eukaryota > Metazoa > Arthropoda > Insecta > Trichoptera > Brachycentridae > Micrasema > Micrasema minimum. The sequence goes on from JAGVSP010000586.1 coordinate 25,116, forward strand.
ACGAACCCTCCATTCATTTAAAAGTCGAAATTGAAAGAAAGTTTCACCACAAACATTCATTTGTGTTGGACAGTACGTTTTCTTTCCAGACATCGTAGTTAAGTGATAAGACAATTTTCAGACATTATAGAACACAGCAATATAGGCAAAACAGTTATAAGCTGCCTGTTTATTGAGAATAACGGTAACGTCTTGTTTACACGGGTAATATTTAGTACTATGTAGGCGCATGTAGCAACTTTCTTATATTTTGTTCAGATTAAATAAACTCGTTGAAAAATTAAAGGTTTCAATTGTTTTTATTATAAACTGTCGACCAAAGACTGCTTGCCTACATAATAGTCGTCTAAATGACGCCTTAAACTTCCTACCTATTAGGAATACGTAAGTAAGGTAAGTAAAAATAAATGAGGAACGTATGAACTGTTACTATTGCTATACCTTTTCTGGCACAGTAGACACAAGACTGATGGCAAGACCCATTCGTTCTGCTCTCCCGACACGGCCGATCCTGTGGACATAGTTTGCCTTCTCGTCCGGTAATGTGATATTGATAACTGTCGAAAGAATAAATATTTATTAGAGGTTGGTGGATGGCCCAGTCCTCTACATAGATCTAGGCTTGGAAGAGGAAATATAGCAAATGACGTGCTAGTCCTCATCCTCTGCAAGAGCTAGGGGCTTAAGGCCTAGACCAGGAGGGGTGGCTTAGTGGTAGCGTCGCCATCTCTGAGTCTAGAGATCGCCGGTTCGAATCCGCATGCCACCTTAAGCCCGCTATATACGGGACAGTTTTCTGCGCGGTTTTCTATGCAGTCTGAAAACGGTCCCGTATACAACGAAAACTGTTTAAAAAAACTGCGTGCTTATGTCAGATTTAAGCTGACATGACAGTCAATGTTTTTTATGTAAACGTTTAAGTAGAAATTGGTTTATTGTATGCTTTTAAATACGTAAAAAACCAATAACATATTTACATTATTAGCTAAATATACAATGTCCTGAGAGCAAACATACGATAATAACTTACAATCGCGTTTCAAAAATACACATACTTAGCGTGTCTTTTGACAGAAGTTTGACAGACTGCACAGTTTTCTGAACAAGAAACTGTGTAGTTTTCTGAACAAGAAACTGTCCCGTATACAGCGGGCATTAGGCTTTGTTGAAAATAGTATTTACAAATTGAAATATGTGCAAATATCGTAAGATTGCAGAGATTTCTTTAAAAAATATATAAGTATGTATATTATTATGGTTTTTAATGACGCTGCAGCCTTGAGTTACGATCATCAATGCATCTTGTTTTAATCTGCCTTGAGCACTGCTTTTTTAGAACTTTTGAACTAAGACGTCCCTCTACTCCGAACTTACTAAACGGCAGGCCGGTGATGTCGAGCCCGCGGGCGGCGACGTCGGTGCAGACGAGGAACCTGGCTTGCTGGTCCTTGAAGGCCTGCAGGTTGGCCTTCCTCTCCTGCGGCTTCCTGTCTCCGTGGAGGCACACGCACGAGTACTCCTTGCCGCACTGGACGAGGTAGCGCTCCAGGTTGTCGCAGTCCACCTTGGTGCGGCAGAAAATCAGGGCTCTGAAAATTAAAGATACGTTATTGAGAATAGGTGTCTCAGAAGAATATTAGGTGTGCGGCGGTTTGACTTTGTAAGGAACACAGAGGCTCAGCCTCAGCAACTGACGCATCAATACTGTTTATATATAATTAATTATTGTTTATCATCTCTTGTAAGTAGATTTTAAAGAATATTTTTATTTTATTTGACCCATAGTTTTCAATTATCATTTATTTAATCAAATTAATACTATCCATAAAAAAAACAAAATTAAAAAACGTGTTTTAATAAGAATTTAAGAAATTTTACTTAATCTGCCATACTTTTTTACCAAAAAAAAATTTTTTTTTCAAGCTTAGATTAAAAAATCACATTACACAATCGCCTCCAAATACGATGTAGATTCACTAGTTTTCTACTAGGGTTGTACTACGAGTTTTGTTACACCCTGTATACAGTAAATCGATAATCAGCAGATTATGTTCTCGAAGGAGTGAAATAAATTTATAATAAATACAGAATTAAAGTTACCTGTCCATTTTGTGCTCGTCAATAGCGCGTTTACAGTACTCTCCTTTAAGTTTCTTGACAGCTTCAGAAAGGCATTCGGCACTGTTAACTCCTGGTCGCACGTCATCTTTATTGTGAACCCCATCTGTTCTCACATGACTGAAATAAAGAAAACATTTGCCTGTTGAACATCGCAACCTTTTCTATGGATTCAGATTCAAATAAAAATGTTTTTAAACCCGAGTTAGACTTTTGTCTGAACGGAGACAATATAATATTTATGTATATGCACTAGTCTACAGTCTAACTAACTAACTAATCAACTAACCATCACACCATTTTCCCGTAGTCTCTGTCCTGACAGACTTCCTTTGCTTCCTCTACATTCATACATCTTCTCATGCACTTACGCCGATTATTACGACTTTTCACATGACCACTTTCAAGTACTTGATGTACTTGGTCATGCGATGTCTTTCTCGGCCTTCCGCGGCTTCTACATCCAGCACACTTGCATTTTAACTTCTTTTAGCCGTTCTTTCATCACTCATTCAGTTTAGGATAGCTAATTACAGAATGGTGGCTTGTCTAGGTATGCGAGGGGCCTAGCCAGTGTCTGATGAGATATCTCGACCGTAAATTGAATGTGCTTACTTGCGAAGAGATTCCCACGAGCGGTCCTTCTGTGGATCGACCATGACGACACAGTGGTGAACTGTTTCCGGAACTGCATCCTCTCCTTTCAAGTCCACCCATGTGGGGAAGTTCATTAATTTCTCCTAGAAAAATTATGACATGGTGAATTTTATTCATTATAAACGCCTAAAAAGGCTTCTTATAAGAATACAAAACATTATGTACTAAACATAATCGATAAAATTTAATACACACATTCTAAAATTGATCACAAAATAACTCGACTGAACCAATGCTAGAGTTGAAAAGATCAACAATTTCACACGCCAATTTGCAATTCCTCTGATTCCGAATTTGAAGATATCTACAGAAAACTTTTTAATGTTGCCTAGTGTCCTAATGTCAGTCTTGTGGTGAAGTAGTAATGCATTGGCCTACCACGCATCAAGTTGCGGGTACGATTAAAAAATATTATTTATTATTTATAAACATTATGATTCCCTTATTTTTCCAGCTAGAAACGATTTTTAGGTGTCGTTTAGCTGGGAATTTTGTCTTTTTTCAATTTATTGCAAAAAACCGGTACCCGCAGAATTTATTTTCGACCAGGAAAAGTCCTTGTCCAATGATATTTTTTTGTATGGAGAAAAACCAGCAATGGCTCTGAAGACTGATCATCTTGCCTTAATGTAACAAATTATCAAGATTCACTGCAGTTGGTGTACCAATGATACTTTGACTTTAATTAATAACTTTGCGTTAATTAAAAAAATATATAAATATCACTTTTCTACTTCTAATGATTAGAAGAAGAGCAAAACTTCAAATTGTATTTTGTCCATAATAATATTGTCTATGTAAGTTCAATACCGCGTATGAGCCAATAAGTTCAAAATACGCATTTTTGGTGATTTTCGTTGAACGAAACAAGCCGCATCGATTGGTTAATTCAAATTTAAAATTGACCAATAGACTGCTAGCACCCGGTTAGTGTCAATACCGCGAATAAACCATCTTCACACATAAAACCGGGTATATCCCGATACAAAATTCATGTTTACCTCTTTTTTTTACGAAATTGGAGGGTTTTTTGTCTCCCCTGAACATTTTGACAAATGGTTCTTCCGCGGTATTGAACTTACACAGACGATGTGATTTAAGTGTCAAATAGGTAATTATAAGGTACTGTCTATCCATTACAAGGACAGCTTTTTTTTTTTAAAAGGACTTGAGGTCTAAGAAAGGTTGCTACCCAGATGAAGTATTCAGCAGGATTGAGGTTGAGCTGTATTAATACAGATGTTTTTCTGGGTTAAGCAAATTTCTGGGTTATTATGCTGTGTTTGTAGGCTTTATGTTGCCGATGTTTCGCAGTACATTGCAGTGTCAATTTCAGCATTCTCTCAGTTGCGTGTTACGTTTTAATAAGAAAGTTTCACTCAGATGCAGTTTGTATCCTAATATAGGTGTGTGACTTTTACCGCCATTTTCTTGACTTGAAAGTTATGAAGTGTTGCGGAGCACACGATCATCTGCAGCCGGCGGCCGTCGGAAGTGAGTTTGGGGATCTGGCGGTGGACGCGCTCGATCATGTCCGTGTAGCCCTGCGTCAGGAGACCGTCCGCCTCATCCAGCACGAAGAAACGGCAGTGAGTGAGGGCGAGGTAACCTGGGCAATAGCATTACATTCATTTATTACAAATTAATTTAATTAATTTATTTATTTTATTTTGTTCTGTCCGATAACAGCTTTTACAAATGAAAAGAATCACATTATTAATAAAGTAATAATTGAAATTATTAGAAAACAGTAGTATTCATGGTGTAACAAAACTCGATGTAAAAGCGGGAAACCAGTGAATCTACATCATATTTGTAGTCGATTTTGTAGAATAAATTTTTTTGATTTGACCCACAGTTTTTGAGAAAATTGATCAAGAAGTGGATTTTTTTTTGATAATTTTTTGCAATTTTTTTTCAAATATAATGTATTTAGTCAAATTAATACTATCCATAAATAAATAACAGCATTTTAATATCAAAATTTCAAAATATTTTTAGTCTATGGATTGTAGAATATATGTAGGTGTGTAGGTGTAAGCTGTGATTGGTTGGACGCGCGCCTTTGATTGGTTGGACACGCCTTCATTTGGTAACGGCTTCACTGGTTACGCCTTCATTATGTGTTGTCAGCATAAATAAAGGTTTTTGGACAACAGCCAGTTGGGAAACAACTTTTAGTGATTATGGTAACAGTTATGTTTCGTGTCGTGTTATACTTTTAGGGCTGGTTTATGTAAAGTTTTCTGTTTATTTATGGTATATTTTTCTGTTTTGTTTACCATCTTGCGTGTTTCTTAACACCGACTACGCACAAAGTACGTTCATCAAGATATCACGAGACTTAAAATAAATGCCAGGAATCGAACGTTAAAGTTTAACATAAAAGTTTTTTTTATATTTTTATTTATCTATTTATGTAAAATTAAATATTTACGAATTATGTATTTTAATTTAATAATTTAAACTAACTAACTAACCATCACGCCGTTTCTCCGTAGGGGTAGGCAGAGAGGATTGAACGCCATACCACTCTGTCTTGACATACTTCCTTCGCTTCCTCTACATTCATACATCTTCTCATGCACATACGCCAATTATTCCGACTTTTCACATGTCAACTTTCAAGTACTTGGTCATGCCATGTCTTTCTCGGCCTTCTTCGGCTTCTACCTCCAGTCACACTTGCATTTAAACTTCTTTTAGCCGTTCTTTCATCACTCATTCGCTCCACATGACCAAATCATCGTAATTATCAAAACCACTAATATTAACACTAATATTACGTAAAAAACCACTAATATTAACATTAACACTAATATTATAACAAAAAATTACAACAAATAATCGACATTGTACGTAAAAAACAGTCCCATTTTTTTTTTCTTTATTAGGTCTTTACCGCAAACAAACTAAATTGATTATTGCGGCGAGCACAGATTATTTGCGACTAGTTTAAAATTGGCGCCTTTGGATTTTGCTATTTTTTATGTTAACACAATTACCAACCTCAACGAGAAAAAAATAAAAACTACAAGTATATATTATTATTCTTCTTCTTCTTCTTTCACTCTAGATAGCATTATAACCATTTTTAGAATTTTGTTAAAAAACAAACATAATAAATAAATATAGTGTGTAATAAATAATGCTAAAAAGCGTAAAATAGAATATAGTATGTAATGTAATAAATAATAATATACCATATAGTGTGCGAATTGTTTTTGGCTATTTGTTTACGGTAATCATTTTTTTATAATCATAGTTCTCGGTTAGCCTTATCATTTTTTATCGAAATATCGTACGAGCCATTTCCTTTATCCGCACCCAATGGTGCATAGTGCACTGCATCGGTACACCGAGTGCAGTGTATCTTGATCTTTTATTTACATGAAGGTAAGATGATCAGTCATTCGCTTCGTTACCAGTCCAAGCACATGAAAAATTAATACGAATATTTACATGTAAATAAATATTTGTGTTGTAAATAATATGTTGACCCCCTACGGGAATCGAACCCGCGACCTCATGCTCGGTAGACAAATGGGCTACCACTGTGCTACGAGGCGGACCGAATATATTTTTTTTAATTAAGAAAAATGCTGTCGGGGAGTTTAAAAAAACCTTTATTGGTCGTATTTATATAAAAAAAAAAGAAAAATCCTTATTTGTTTACGTCAATAATAACAAACATTAAAAGTTTTGTTTCGTTTGTGTCGGACCTACATTTTATTCTGAAAATAACTTTTATTGTAATATTTTGTTCGTCCTGTACAAAAAAAATAATTTTATTTCGCTGTACACTGTATGGGTCATTTATTTATGTACCTAATACATGGATTCTGTTTATACCGTTATCAAATTTTATTTCGCTGTACCTGTATGCGGATAATTTATTTATGTACTTACCTAATACACGGAGCCTTTTATAACGTCATCAAATTTTATTTCGCTGTATACTGTAATTTTTCATTAATTTTATAATAACCTACTGCATAAATTTCATAAGCTATTGATAGGTAGGGTTTTATTACGATAATTAAAATAAATGGTATTTAAATTGTTATTACTACGATTTTATGAAATAACGTAAAATTATATAACAATTTTTGTCATCTTTATATTTCAAAAATCATCAGCCTTTTCCGTGTCCCTTTTTAATTTATTTTATTTGAAGTAAACATATTTCATAGACATAAATGTATTTATTGTTCCCGCAAAGCCGGGGCTTGTCTGCGGGTTACATTACATGTTGATACTTTTTTTTTTTCTTTTGGTTTATTACACAATTTGTATCGTACATTATAAGTATATTCTTATTTTAAGTAGGCAGCGTTGCATAACAATCACTGTGTGCCCTTTAAGAGGGTCTTAATGTTTTTTTTTAAATCTAATAATATTTTTTTTTCTTCGTAAATACTTTTTGATGTTGTAATGCGTCTGTTACGGTAACAACTTCTTACCTCCTTGTATGAGATCTTCCATCCTCCCCGGAGTGGCGACCACGATGTCTACTCCCGCATTGAGCACCGAGATCTGCTCCTTAATGTTCACTCCTCCGACGACCAGCAGCTCCCGGACTACGGGAGAGTTGAGGTGCCGCTTGAACTTCACTATCTGGTTGAAGGTCTGCTCTGCCAACTCGCGAGATGGAGACTAGAGACTTTCTATCGGGCGATAGTTTAGTCGGGTTGGGCTGCTAGCGCGCACACTGAATCAACAAAACAGTCGGGTTGGTGATGAGTGCGCAGACTAGAGAACAGTCGGCCAACTGCTCTCGAATGATTTTCCAGTTATATAAACGATTTTTGAAGAGAGCGGTCGCAATGAATGTTGGAACAATATTGTCAAGAAAAGTTATTATTGCTGCAATACTACGAAGGAGAAAGCTATCGCCCGATTAAACGAACGATCGTATGCAAGTGTGATCGCGCGCGTGGAAGAGCGCCATACTTATTAAGCTATCGGCCGATAGTTTATCGATAGGATAGTTTAAAGGCAATCGCAAGGCCTATTAAACTTAGCAATCGGCCGATACTGGATCGTTGTAGTATGCGCACTTGCATACATCTTCATACTGATTAAAAGCCCGACTGAACTATCGCCCGATAGAAAGTCTCTAGTCTGCGGGGGGAATTTTTGTGTACTCATGTGCTGCCAATGCACCATTAGATGCAGGTAAGGGAAAGGAAGGTGGTTAATAAATAATTGAATGGAAGAGGCTTAGGTCCTGTAGTAAACATCTCAAAAGACCAGGAGGCCCAATTATAGAAGGGATTAAGATAACAAAACACCCGGGCATGAGAAGAATTATGCATTTGGTAAGTTACTTCATAATCATCATCATATCATATCCGCTCCCTAGATTCCACAAACTGCCTCCAAGCCTGCCAGTTACCAGTGGCTGCCAATTCCCGCCATGGATCCACCCATGTCAGGTCACGCGCCACAGCACTGAGGCAGAGGACGTCTCAAGTCACTGAGAACCTGATGCCTTGCAAAATAGGCAAGCATGGTCAAGGCTCTCGGGAAACATACGTAATATCTACTCGCGTTTTGGCTGAGTGGGCCATAAGCATAATGGGCTCATTATGAAGTGTTACAAAGGGAATGCCGAATCAACCAACAACATAAGTATACTATTGAAGTTATTTATTATTATTAGTTATTTATTATTATTAGTTATTTATTATTATTATAGTTATTACCTCTATAATAATGGCCTGTGGAGCGTTATTGACTGGTTTAGAAAGAAGCCGCAGAAACCCCTCCTACAGAATTGGTCTTCACACATTCCTGGCTTGTTTCACTAACAGCAATGTACCCGGCAGGTGGCGAGTGCTAAAAATAAAAATAATCATTTGATAACAATAACAATAAAATAAATTTAAGAATAAGCAACAACTAAAAACACAATTCCTGTGTGAAAATCGTGTAACAAGTTGATCAATTCAATTTTGTATTTTGTGACCACATATAATGCAGGTTTGATTCACCATTTTATCTGATTTTTTATATAAAAATTACCTTAAAAGGCGTGGCACCAAAATTAAAAGACATCTCTGCATTTTTTAGCACTACCGCTGGGAAGTAGCCATCTTTCCTCTGCTGAGGACTAAGAGTAAAGGCAGTGCCTAAATCTTGACCATTCTTCGTAAACCTGATATCGCCAGAATCCAGGTTTAGAAGACAACCTAAAACAAGATGGAACACATTTAAAAAATGACAAAAATCAAGGCTCTTTAGTTTTTGTAGAGTTTTAGATACATATTGTCAGCCTAGATTGTAAAACTCTTAACTCTATGAACTGCAACATTCCACGAGGAGACTCAACACATTTTTTTCATTAATCATTTGAAAATTGATATTATCTAAAATACATATTGATGCCAATGCAGTTTATTTACATAGATAAGCTGTTTGCTTCCGTTCCTAGTTATTGGAAGATCAAGTAAATTGACTAAAAATCAATTAGTATGAAACGAGACATGTCTGGCATTGGACGTATTTACAGCTGTCATAATGCCGACTTTTGTTCTTAAATATCGTAAAAATAAGCACAGAAATAGAAATAAGAATGATAGTATCATTTTTATATGATAAGAATAGTTTTTTTTACGTATTTTTAAATAATTAATTCAACATGTCTTTAATTTAAAAGTAAATGTTCATTTGTATTATGGAAAATTACAAAAAAATCAATCATCCTTTCTTTTTTATTCTCTATTCAAATTTGTTAGAGGGAAACGAAGTGATTCAAATGTATTGGATAGTGAAAGATAGACATAGTGAGTTCCTCCCTATGGACGCGTGTCTTTTTTTCGCTGCAAAACACAAATGGAACATAAAATTTTGACAATTCTCTTTGAAATCAGTGATCTAGTGTAACATAACATGTCTCTAATTTATGTTCACTTATTATTATTAAACAATACGTATAACTGAGAAATTAACAAATTAATATGCATCGGAACAATGACTACATGAAACCAACAAAGTTTTTATCAAGGTCCAGTTGAAATCCTTATGGTTTGGCCATCATTGATACTCTCTGGTAAAGGTAGTTCGAATACCTCCCAGAAAAGTATTGCCTACCTTCACCCATTCCATTCCGTTTTTGTCACCTGTTTTCCAACTAAAATTCAGTCTAGAATATTCGCTCAGCGCAGCAACATTGACCTCGCAACATCCGTCCTTCTCGTGAACCTGATCTTCCTTCGTTCTATCCACCCTCGTTATACCCTCGTGATACTCGCCATCCATCTCCAAGCTTCCCAGATTCCAACTCCCGAAACCCCTCGGCCAAAAGTGAGTAATGTGTGCTGTGCCCCTCGTTTGTGTCCCGCCACGCCAGTTCGACGTGGTGTTCCAGGGTATTCCAGGATACTTCGCCCTTTCTGGTGGTCCTTCAGCTTCATATCCCGCCCTTGTTGAGTCCAGCTCTGGTAAGTCCTCATCCATTTTCCGATCCTCGTTCGGACGAAGTGGCGTCTCATCGTGGCGGATTCACCTTATATGAAAGCTTTTCAGTTTTGACAGGACCTCGATTAAAAGTTGGTTGGTTTCATGCAGTTGAATATAGAGGGTGTTAGCAATATTTATTTACTTTTGATTTTCATATTAATATTTCATGTGTATACTGAAAGCGTAAGACTGATCATCCTAACTTCATGTAATAAAAAAAATGATCAAGATACACTGCACTTGACGTACCAATGCAGTGCCCTATGCACCATTGGGTGCGGATAAGGGAAAGTAGTAGTAGTAGTAGGTATTTTTGAAATATAAAATTTTAATATAATGTTTTGTCCCCTGAAAAATTGCTATTCGTGGAGTTACAGTTTTACAGCCTTGTAGACGATATTGTATTTCTGCGTTCTTTTTAACAAGCCTCATGGAGTTCGTACCGATTACGTCATGCATTCCAAATGCTTCTCCGTAATCATCGAACTGTTTGGCGTTTGATTTCTTTCCCGTCCCTCCGAACCCAAACCCGAAGCGATCTGTTCCAAGATCACAGGATGCCTGAAATAGAATTTGGTAAAGTATTAATCAAAACATTATATAAAAAAAAGAATATAAAAGGAGTCAATAAATAAATAAATACTTTGGTGTGTTTAGCTTTTATTTGGAAGTTTAGTCTCAATTTTAATTAAAGAAACATTTGAGTTTTTATGACATAAGTACCTACGTAATACATTTTTTGAATTTTGGGGTTACTTTCAACTAGTCAGAAATACTGGAAATAAGTTGCGCTGGAGTGGGATTTGAACCTGGCAGTTCCAACCTGCAGTCCTCAACTCTACAACTCAACCACAATCTGGTTCAAATATCAAACCATCTGTTTTCAATCGGGTGAAGGAAAAAAAATAGAACAAGATTGAGAATTTGTAACTTACAGCTTGTGTCGACCACCCAACTCTACAAAGCCCTTCATCTGTTACAGTGGCCTCGTAATAATACGCTCCCTTGCCGACAACGCCTTTAGTGGTCCTGCAGCCGTGCCAATCCTTGAACTCTCTCGACTGGCAACGCAGGCCGTCCGGGGTAACGGCGAGTGCTTCTCCTCTATCGAAGAAACTGAGAGTCCAATGCGGCGAAGTGGACTGAATTATCTTACTCCCTTTCCCCTCTGCCAGATCCTTCAGAGTCTCCCACACGATCTGGAGAATCGGCAGGCAGAAAGCGCCGGTCTTTCCGCTGCCGGTCTCAGCAGCCATCAGAACATCTCCTCCGCCGAGGATAAGAGGAATTGCCTCGGCTTGCACGTCCGTTGGAAGAGTCCACTCCATCTCGTCTATCGCTTTCGCGATTTCGGGAAGCACTCCAAACTCCTCAAAGGCAGTCATTCTGTCAGCTTTTGCGCAATTTAATACAGAAATGAGGTACCGGTAACCGCGAAATAAAAGCCACGAAACGTCACTTGACGTCACTCGCAAAGATAATACCACAGATTAACACTTGTCACTCGTCACTGTTGGCGTGATATTTGCTTTTGTCTATGGTCAGCACACCCGCACATTTCATTTTTTTCTATGGTGAACAAAATACGAACTGTCAAACGTCAAATTATTATATTATTGCTGTCAAAAAACAAAATACTCGGAGCTCAAATCAAAACTAATTAATGTTAGCAAAAATGTTAGTGTGTATTCTATTGCTCAAAACCAACATATCGTCGCGTCGTCGTGGTGGTGAAACATTAGGATAACAAATATGAAAAGCTTGGCGGGCACATCAGTTTTGCAAGCGAACTACTTACTATTTGAAAATTTTCAATTTTTAAACTTTTTCAATGGATAATCTCAGGAAAAACACTATTTGTTGTGTTACTGAGTGTAGTGATACATATTCGACGAGACGTACTTTTCCTTAAGAAAGGAATGCGTTTTCCGAGGATGGATCTGGCGAGTTGGAAGAATTGATCGTCTAGAGAACGCAAGTTCTAGAAAAACGAGACTGTATGTCTGCTATCGCCATTTTTAGAGTTTTTCTCAAAAAAATTATGGTTCTTTATTTTATTTGCCACAGATCGGTACCTTTCCAAATCTAACATTAATTATAATCCAGATTCACCTGGAATTCTTCCTCCGAAACGTAAGTTAAACGACGATACATGCGTGGCTGAGCTCTCTTCACCCCCACGGCGACGATATTTTATAATTTAATTCGCAAGTACTGTAAAGTATTGCGCAATAGTGTAAATGAAGTTCTTGTTTTGCAGTTGATTCGCCAAATATTTCGATATTTGGCGAAAATAAAAATGTCGCAATGCGATGGACTTGACGATCATTGCTATTCTGCCACTACTGAAGGTTTTGGAGTGGCATTATCGAAAACTTTATGTGACTTTCAAAATAAAAATGATGTTTATACTGGGTTCATGCAAGGAGGTGTAGACACGTGTAATAGTTTCTTCGAACAACTTAGACTTCTCGGTTATCCATTTGTTATACGCAACAGTTTACAAAAAAATATATCAGGTACAAAAAAACTTGTTTTTTATTTTATTTGCTATCTTTGTAAATATATTATTCTGTTAACTTTAGTTACTAGATGCGTTACAAACTTAAATTGCAGGAAAATGCGCAAAATTGTTATATTTATATTTCATATGTTAATAAAAGAACGGCCAAAAATAATATCCACGCCCAAAGGGCTTTTACATTACATAATTCAAATATTGTAAATAATAAGAAAAAAAAAAAAATATTTAAAAAAAATAGGTAACAACACATTCTGGTATAACATATTCAATATTTGTGAAATTTAAAATAAATAAAACGTGAAATGCTATAAAAATTTAAATTAAAAATAAATAAGTAAAATCCAAAATAAATTAAACATAAATTGCTTCAAAAATTTAAATCTAAAATACTTAGATAAGTGAAATTTAAAATAAATTAATTTTAAAATTTTAATTAAAAATAAACAAGTAATGTTTAAAATGCATAAGTTAAATTGAAAATAAATAAAATGTGGATTGCTATAAATATTTTAATTTAAAATAAATAAGTAAAATTTAAAATAATTAAAATGTCAATTGCTGTAAAAATTTTAAATTTATAATAAATACATAAAATTTGAAATCAATAAATTAAAATTTGCCATATAAATTTGAGTTTAGATGAATAAATAAAATTAAAAATAAATAAGTTAAATTCAAAATAAATTAAATGTAAATTGCTTTAAACATTTAGCACTGAGAAATGACAAATCATGAATAAGTAAATCATCGATAAATAAATATGTTAAATTTAAGATAAAAACAATGTAAATTGCATTCAGAAATGAGAAAACATCAATCCTAATCGTAAAATGGACGACGGCAAAAAGTTGGTACCACTGCCACCACCAGCCACCAGCACCATCCACAAAAGATCACTCTGTCTCTAGTGCTCGCACAATATTCGTCCTGAAGCCAGACACAGAACAACAAAATATATCAATACTGCTGAATAAATTGCCAAGTCTATGCAACCTTTGGATTGGCGAATTGGAGTAGTAATTATTCAAGCATACTTTAGTGTGGAATAGCTCTGTGTGTCTGGTGGAACGGGGAGTCACTCGGAATGTAATAAGTTTTATCAAATCTAATACATCGAGTCTGTTATTAATGATTTTGTACAACACCATCAGATCATTTACAGTCCTTCTATCCGATAATTTACTTAATTTGAGAAAATCCATTAAAAAAGTATAATTTATTTGTTCTATATAGGAATTGAAAGTATTTTGTAGTAGTAGTGTCTTCTAAATATGTTTCTTATACAGTTTTTTAAATGCGGTTTGCAATTTAATATCTCTTTGTTTTGAAATCCTTCCGAAAAAATTGCAGACAATATGTGAACAAAAGGTCTATTCAATTAATATGTTTTTGTTTCTTTACCTACAAGTTATTTTAAATAGTTTTTTTTTTTCAGAAATGCCGCGTTTATATTTCTTTTTCCGCAAAGAAAATTTCAACATTCAAGTTGGTGGTGCGCCATTTTGTATCCTCACTCACCTTCAAATGGATTGCATTTCTGGACCTTCTAAAACCAATTCAAAACCTGTGGATACAGTTAAGGTTAGTTTATTATTTATGGACGTACTTACATGTATGATCAACTCTAAAACATTCAATATTTTGACAGTCTTGAAGAAACATAAGAAATATAAAAAGATGTTTATTTAATAAATGATATTCTCAAAACCACCACTTTTTTGGCTCATTTCAAAGAATATTTTTATAATTTTGATGGTTTAGTCATGTGGAGTGAATGAATGATGAAAGAACATCTAATTGGATTTACGATGCGAGTGTGTCTGGATGTAGAAGTCAAGGAAGGCCGAGAAAGACATGGCATTATCAAGCACAACAAATACTTGAAAGTGGTCATGTGAAAAGTCTGAATATTAGACATGCGTGCATGATAAGATGTATGAATCTGGAGGAAGCAAGGGAGGTGTGCCAGGACAGAGTGGTGTGGCACTCTATCATCTCTGCCTACCCCTTAGAGGAAATGGCGTGATGGTTAGTGTTAGTTTATTATTTTTACATTGAAACTGGGCCTACATAATGATGAAGAGTTAAGATAAAAAAATAAAATATGGACTTGAAAATCATAAAAAACATTTAATTACAACTAGATCTACGTTGTTCTACAATTTGAAAGTGGGCATGCTACATGTATGAAGAATGATATATTTTACCTGGAGGCGATAATAGTTGAAGAGATTACCAACATTTTTGTATTTTGCACAAATTTAGAAATTTCAATTTTATTTTTATCACAGTCACACAATTTCAATAATAAGATTTATATTTAATTTCAGCCTGGAAAAACACAAATTAAAAAAAAAGATCAAGAAAGTGGAAAAAGATTGGCTGTCCGGCAAAATTAAATATTCGTATTATCAGATTCTTTCCTGAATATTCTGTGAAACCTGAAGATAATGGCCACGTTCGAGGAAAAGTAAGTATATTTATTAATAGCTCAGTTTTTACTATAAGTATTCTCTCCATTATAATCTTCCTTCCTTTCCCTTATCTGCACCAAATGGTGCATAGCGCACTGCATTCGTACACCAAGTGCATGTATCTTGATAATTTTATTATTTATTACATAAATACAAGAAGATTAGTTTTCTGATTCTCTATTATTCCATTTTAGCTTCTCTTAATTTGCGGTTGCTTGGCCAGAATTGATTGTCTTTTTTTCAGATTATGAACCAGTTGAAAAGTGCCTACAACGATCCCGACAAGAAAATATGCTACATGGATAGAGTGTATCTGGTCATATCAAAAGAAATGATTCACTCGCACGAGCCGTCCACGCTCGAACTTCGTCAAAATAAGATTAGAAAGAAACCTACAAAAGATTCTTTTGTGGATTTGCTAGAAAGAATTAAAATTGGCCAGTCGAAACTACAAGCATTGACTTCTGATATTATGGAAACTTCTCACAATGTCTGGAACGAACAAGTGTTAAATTCCGTCAATGAAGAGCTGGCAAAATTACTCGAGAATCTGAAGAATGCTGTTACAGTTTCGGAGAGTACGAATGATGATAAAACTAATGTTAATAGTCGTAGTCTTTCTACCAATTTGAAGGTTGAACCACGTTCTGATGAGGATGTGGATCTTATTCAGGTGGCTTTAAATAAGGCGGATTTGCTTCCAGAAGATACAGAATTGTTGAATCAGATGGACTCGCAGATTTGCGATGTTGATCCGAGTTTCGAGATATGTGATGCTGTCCCTGCTAAAATACCGTCTCTCAGGTATTTATAATTTCAGTTTATGATTTTTCAACCATTACAGATTGCACGAATTTTAATAAGTTTCTTTTAAACTGAGACGATCAAATATCTCAAAAAATAGCCACTCTACGGAAAAAAATGTCCATAATCAAAATTTAATCATACCGCGGGGGAAATACATTAGTGTTAAAATTAGTAGCCCTCACCCCTCCATGTAGGTGGGGGCGGGGGTAACTTTGAAACTAAGATAGGAACACCTATTTTTTATTGCAGATTCGGATTCTACGGCTAAAAATACGTTGGATTTGACTGAAACATTTTGTTCGGTTCATGATAGATGGCGTTGTAATCGACGAAGTTCAATTTTTTCAATTTCTTCTTAGAACACACGCATTCGATTCTGCAATACGTTTGAAATAAAAAACATCACGTTTTCAATGGAAATACTCGAAATTCGTCATCAAAACAATTTATTAATGTAAATGGCAGGTGAATAAAATAATTTTAGCTTAAAATAAGTGTTCAAAATGTGATTTACAAAACTGAATTTTGTCGATTACAACACCATGTATCATGAACCGAACAAAATGTTTCAGTCAAATCCTACGTATTTTTAGCCGTAGAATCCGAATCTGCAATAAAAAATAGGTGTTCCTATCTTAGTTTCAAAGTTACCCCCCACCCCACCTACATGGAGGGGTGAGGGCTACTAATTTTAACACTAATGTATTTCCCCCGCGGTATGATTAAATTTTGATTATGGACATTTTTTCCGTAGAGTGGCTATTTTTCGAGATATTTGATCGTCTCAGTTTAAAAGAAACACCCGGTATATGTAAATAAATATTTCATGTTGACCCCCTACGGGAATCGAACCCGCGACCTTGCACGATAGCCAAATACCCTACAACTATGCTACGAGGCGGACTAGGGACTAATAGTAATATTTATGTAGGTAATAATCTATAATAATAATATTGTCAGAATACTTACAACTCTGGTAACACTGCTCCTCGACCTACTATTAATTAGATCTATTCATTATCGCTTATCTGTCATCTAACAAACCACAAGTGGTATCGACGTAACCATTGAACGCATTAAACCAGCCGGAGATCCTCACAAATATGTTGTTGAAATGTATTCTAAAGTTTTTCATTATTTCAGAAAAAATGGAAAACGTAAAATGATTCCCTATCCTCCCGCAGAATCAAAAGTTCTCCGATTGAATGATGGCTCATCTCAAAATGAAACATCTTCGCATGATGTTTCTCAACTGAAATCACCAATTGACTTTAAAACGGTTGAAGTGATTCAGAGAAGGTTACACTCAGAAGCCATGAATGCTCCCGTCATTCTTTCAAACTTCAAGAAAGAATTAGTACGCAAAGAAGAAGAGTTCATTTCAAGCCAAGAAAATGTTAAATATATATATAAATGTTCATAGAAGTAACAGGTATAAATAATTTTATACTCTATACCCTGTTCATCCTAAGAATACCCTGTGACGGCCTGTGACGCACATACTCCGCCCATTCCCCCTCTACTAGCTCTTAACACTTTCAATCACAGGATACTAATAAAATTGAAATTTTTTAAATAATAATTAAAAAATTAATTCAACAATCTTATGTATTCGACCGTCACCGCTGGCTCAGGGGTCAGATTAATTTTATGACCCTAAGTACCTAATTGGTGTTTTGCCGACAACATTGAAAATGTACACACAAATATAAATGTTTGCATGAAATTGCATGTAAAAAACCTAAGCTTTGCTAAATTAGTGAGTTCCGACTCGGCACTTAATATAATTTACAACTCCATTTTAATATAGGGACTGAATAAGTTAAGATATTTAGGCACACGACAAGACGGTCAGATAGATACTGTAGACAGCTCCGCTAGCCGGTAGGGCTGCCCGGGGGTGAGGGATCGTAGCGGGGGGAGAGGAATGCGCAGTAGGAACCAAATTTTGTCTTCTCACAGGGTATTCTTATGATGGATCAACAATAGTAGGTTTGTACTTCATACTATTTGAGTATATTACCATGGCCAAACCACATAATATAATAATATTTCATTCAAATGATAGAAATTCATTGAATAATAAGAAAAATACCTTTGCGCAATCGTAAAAAAATCGTTTTTGTCTTATGTCTTGCGTTTTACCAATGATTTGTTTTGTAGAATCATTTTCTTTTTAATAAATGTTATATATTCTGCTGCATTGTTGATAAATTAACATTAATGCTGAAGTTTAACTAAATGCCGCCTTTATAACACCTACATCACACATGTTCTCCTCTACGGCTGCAAATCATGGCACCTAATGGCTGAATATGGCATGATTATGATGATGTTGAAGTTTAACTGAGTTATTATGCCACATTTTGATTGATTTTCTTTTCCGGCATTTTAAATCGCATAGCAGCATCCATCTTCTGGACTGATAATATCTAAATCTAAGAAACATAATATATTTTTTCTTTTAGTGAAGACGAATACATTATTCCACATGCGATAGTGCCTGTTATACTAAAGGATACATCCGAGGTGTATTATCAGCAGACCACGGAGGACTTTAGTGAATATTCCTCTCTCAAAGAGCAATATGGCTCGATGCAATAGGTTAACAAATAACTGTCATCAGAGGTGACGATTAACTGGAAAAACTTTTGTGAACAAATGGCAAGAGTGTAAGTAATAATTATACTAAATCTTATTTAATTGGCTTAGATTAAATTTCATTACGAGCAGAATACAGGACATGTATTATTTATACAACTTCTATAAGTACATAATATTTTATTTTATTTTATTTTGTTACGGAACAATAACAGACAAAAGGATACTAAATATAATACAAAAAAAGATAAAAATATACCTAGGTAGACCAATTGCCCTTTAAAATTGATCCAAAATGAATGACCAAAACATAAATGTTATGAAAATGTGACATACACACAATGCTTGGTAAATATAACACACATATAAAAGCAAAAGTGATCACAAAAATCTCAATTAAAACCTTCTCTTGAACCCATCTACGGAGCTTCCGAAGATATCCATACCTTCAGTGTTGTCCCTGTGTATTACATTGTACTCTCTGCACATACGAGAGAGAGGATTGTAATACCCTGTAAATGTATGTTTATGTAGGCAAAATGAGAATGTTACACATTTTATAAAGCAATTGCTTAACTCGCTAGACAGCCTCCCTAGCGCAATGGCTAAGACGCTGGACTCATGTAATAGAGGTTCCGGGTTCGGTTTCCTGTGAGATCACAAAAATCAATAGTGATTTCTCTCTATTGATAGAAAATATTATTGTCAATAATATAGTGTGGCAACACTGCCATGCACCAGCGACATCTACGGCAGAAAATGAAAACATAAACTCATTTATATTTTATATTTTATTTTTGCTCAACATTTTGTAGTTTATAACATACCTAGACGTTTAAAGCAGAGTTTATATTACGAAAGTGCTGTCGTAAAACTTTTTTTTTTTAACAGTCTTTATTCAATAAAAAATATTACAAAAAAAACATAATTTCTTTACAAAAGAAACTTTAAATACAGTCCCGATAAACTCCTCAATTGGAGTTTGTCATCGGGTGCAGGAGCTACAGAAAACCCAAATATGCATAGGACTATTTTATTGTCGTAATGTAAATTGAGAAATTCTGTGTCGCGACAAACAAAGAAAAAAAAAAAACAAATAGGTTTTAATTTTAAATCATTTTTTTTTATTATTTTATTTAATTTTTTCATGGAAAAAATCAACTTGAATAATCCTCGTTGCATAAGTAGGCTCAATAAACATCAATATCGATAAATATCGGAGCTAAAAAACATGTGCTTCACTATTGTAAAGAAAAAACATAAAGTATTGCATTTTTCGGTCTATGGTTGCCAGTCAATAATTACGGAACTTTATAGGCGCCCATGTGTCAAAAGTAAAATAAACGCTTGGAAGAGATATAATATATATTTTTTCTTTTTCATTCCTTAATTTTATTGTGTCAGTATAATTTTACTATTGTCAAAAGTGCATTTTGATTAATGAGAGCTGTAAGTAATCTATATCTTTTCATCTTGGCATTACTCATCAGCGTTAGCTTCAATAGCATTCTTCTGTGCCAATTATAAATATTTCGGTTTTAGGATGGAGATTAAAATAACTGTTTTTTATTATTATTTTATGTGATTTTTTTTAGGTATTTGGCAGCTTATTCAAGATACATCTGTGATGTATCAACACCTGACAGTGACAGTCATAAATTTATTAATTTAATGATTTGCTAAGCTCAAACTAGCGTCAATAAGAAGTAGTAAAAGTTTGCACTAAATAAAGTTTTTCTTGATTATAATATAATCTAATTATCTCATTTTTCCAATAGTTTACCTGTTAAAAATGTATATATTTTTATATTAAACAAATTCAATCAAATAGAGTTTCTTTTAGTCGCTATAAATAGGATAGAGGAATACAAATCGGTTATAAATAATATTAACAATTATGTTTGTTCATATAAAACTCTAAAAAGTAAATACAATCTACACCCACCTGATACTCAAACTACAAAATTTTGTCTTCTCTAAAAAGTCTCTGCTGTACCTGGCTTGTAAGGAATATAACATGCTTCCTGAATGTATTAGAAGCTCTAATAATGAGGCTGATAGTCTTAAGCAGATTACCTCAGACAGTATGTAAAATGTGATAATGAACATAATATTAGTGTAGGTATTTGTGATTTTAATTTTGCTTGTTATAATATTTATGTGTTTATATAATTTGTCGTGAATATGTTATAATAAATGCAATTATTTTAAGGCTAAAAAGAGTTATATGTAACTCATGGGAAATACAAAATACCGATACCGATAGAAAATAGGTTAAAATCAGAATTTATTCCTGCTGAAGTAAGATTAATTTTAATGTATACTATTTATTTTCGAACTTTTAAAAACCACCATTGACCAAATATAACTCATTGATCCCTGTTGCTTTTGAGGATAAAAGGGAAAAAAAAATTGTTAGTAATTTCTTTCTTTTTGACTGCCCTGCGATTCCGGTCGTAAACCCAAACGTCACTAGACGCCGATTTTTCGCCGAATTGTCAAATCGCTGTCAAATCGTTTATCTCTAACCGTACTTATTGGACGAATTTGTTTCTCCAAAAATGTTGATCTTTTATGTCTTGAGGAATGCATAGACCTTGAGAGATTCTATCAAGATTCTACTCTACTTTGAAGCCAAAAATCCGATTCCGATTTTTGACAGTGACAGTTAAGGGAATCGGTAAAATGTCTTAAACCTTAGTAGAATCGCAGCGCTGGTGGCATAATGCACATTTTAAAACTTTAAATTTAATAACATTTCAGTCTCCATTGATTGGTTTAAAGTAGTTTTTTCTATCCAATCGGCACCTTGGATTCAAGCCCTGAACTGTCTGTAAACATAAGCGCCTGGAATGTGCCAATCACAACGGCGGGTTTGCTTCCCGGCACTGGTACTGGGGCACCAGGAGTTGCCAGCGGAGTGCTTTGACTCGTAGTCGGTTCTGCAGACTTCTTAGTCTCGTCCACGTTCACGTTGCTGGTGCTGTCAGTTTTGTCTGTGACGGTGCCCGTGTCAACTTGACGCTTGAAGATTGTTACAGTGTGGTTGGTTTGGGTTTCCAAAGATCTTGCGAGCCTCTGTAAGTTGTTAATGTTGATGCTTGAAACGGGATGAGATGTGGTGCCTAAAATAAAATGTAAAAACTACAGAGGTACCCAGAATTTAATTATAAATGTGTTTTTGTATACAAGACAAGAATAAATGAATTTATAATTGAATGATAATAAATTCTGCGATTTAAAGGCACATTGTTGAAAACAACAAAACTGATTCAAACAATAGTTTTATGATAATCCATTCTTTGACAGTTTTTGAGTTCATGGTAGTGGTTCTACAATGGGCATTCCGCAAGATTGTTAAAGAATAACTTTTTTTAAATATCTACAGGGTGTAACAAAACTTTATATACAAGCGGGAAACCAGTGAATCTACATAATATTTTGAAAGATTTTGATTAAAGATTTTGTAATACGAATTTTTTATCTGAGTTTGAAAAAAAAAGTTTTTTTCTTCTCACAAAGTTTTCATAAGTATGGCAGATTAAGTAAAATTGCTCAAATTCTAATTTAAACGCGTTTAAAAGTTTTGTTTTCTTTATGAATAGTATTAATTTGACTAAATACATGATATTTGGTAACAATTTGCAAAAAAAAATCTGCTTCATACTCAATTTTCTCCAAAACTAAGGATCTAATAAAAAAAAATTACTATACAAATAGACTCCAAATAAATAGATTTCACTGGTTTCCCGCTTGTACATCGAGTTATGTTACACCCTGTCAAATGAGAACCTTAACAAAAAATGAATTGGCTTTTATTTTCAAAATAATTAAAAATTAAATTATTTGTTGGCTAACAATCTGGTTATTATTTTAAGCTACTTAAATAACAATTTTAACAACTTTATGAAACCTACTACTTTTAAGGTTAAAACATTAACATTTTTAAACAGCATTTCTGCATAAATGCGGTTTTGGCATTGTATAGACGATATTATCAGACACTAATATAAAAACATGATTTATTAGTTTCATCATTACAAAATAATTTAAATCATACCCTAAAAACTTCCATAAAATTTTAATAAACTTCTGCATATTCGTCATCAATCAAACCTTCCTCTTCTTCATCGGGAACTTTAGAAATCTGCGTTTCATGCGGTTTCCTAGTTGCTGGTGTATGGACGTAATGCAATGAATCCTGTGACAACTCTCTGTTCACTTGTTGGATTTCTACATTTGGAATCTTGTTCCTATCAAACGTTATATTACTCTCTTGATAATTTGTTTTAATCTTTAAGTTGTGGAATGAAATAACTTTGTCTTTGTAGAACTGTGAATCATCTTTTGGTTCGGTTTTTGGACTCCGTTGAACAGAATTATACTGGGGTAGAGCCTTTGTCTCCCAACTTGCAAATGTTACGATATATAAAACAAGAGATGCCTTAATAAATGTACTACTTAATGTTTGAGACATTGCGTCTAGGTACACTTAATATTTGTTAAAGAAATTGTTATCTACTGAGCTACTGGATTCCGGGTAAGGCTCTTATATAATGTACAGTAATTGTTATAAGAAAAGATATAAATTTGATAATGCCAACCAGGGTGTACTTGTATTGTTGTAATTTGTAATTTTATTTAGATTACCTACTCATTATTTGGAAGAGCAAAAATATTTATTAAAAAATTGATAACATTTTGATTAGGGTGACATATTTTATGTCCACATAAAGAATTGGGGGTCAATATCAAATATTTATTTGAATGTGATTATCGCATAAAAATATTTCATGTGATACCTTGGACTGAAGCGTAAGACTGATCATCTTGCCTTCATGTAACAAATTATCAAGATTCACTGCACTTGGTGTAATGCAGTGCCCTATGCACCATTGGCTGCGGATAAGGGAGAGTAGTAGTAGTAAAGAATAATTGTAATTAAAATAGAATAGAATTAGAATTAAAATAGAATTAGACAATCATTGTTTTCTCTTATTTGTAAAATTCTTTAATTGATGTACCTAGATAGTTTTAAAAAATAATTCAAAGAGTTTTAATAGATGTGATATGACTGACTCTGGTTGAAAAATGAAAATAAAATGTAAAAAAAACCCCAATAAATGACAAGAATGGTTAGTTTGTGTTTAAAGAAAATATTGTAGATATATTTTGCTGTTCATCAGAGCAGTGTTTTTTTTATTTGTGAAATAATAAAAGGCGTGGCAATATACTAAAATTTTTAAATAAACATCACTCGCAACCCTGCAGAAACTAATTAGTATTCAAATTTTTGCATAATTACACCAAATTAATTGCATTTCTCTATAAATTATTCAATTTTACTATCCCAACGACCCCCTTTGATAAGCCAGTGCAATTAATTATTAGTTATTAAAGTGAATGATTATTCTTACCATATATTAGTGTCATTATTACAACATGTAACAGGGCAAGATAGCAATGTGAAGACATGCTGATAAAACTGAAGGAATGAAATAAGTCGATTAATATTCTACACTTGTCACTAGAAGTTCACTCCTTGTGTAAGGATAATGGATCATGCGGTGCCTTTTTATATTAATTGTAAACTCCTTTTAATTACATACGGGAAGTAAGCATTATTGAATAACGGATATTATGACAGAGTGGAAATATTACAAAGGATCAATTCATTTTATTTTGTATATTAAAAAACATGGATGAATATTTGATGATTTCTTATTGAAATTTCATGTTTCATTTTGTTAATGCTAATAGTATTACAAAACAACACTAATTCCTTTCCCTTTTTTCCAAATCGTTTTGTCTTATAAACTGAAAATATGTATTATGTAAACAAAAATTTTTACCATAAGGTAATTGAAACAGGTTAAAGAATCTTTTTATACTGGTGGTATGTTCGCTGGAGATGAAAATATGGTCTTGGATATTGAAAGGAGGGTTTGTGCCGGAAACAAAATTAATGGTGCCTTGAAGGCTATCGTAGCAAATAAGTACTGAGGCTAAATTAGCAGTTAATAATGGAACTTACCAACCCTAATGTACGGAAGTGAAGCATGGAGGTGGAAAAAAGTGGACGAAAATACGTTGAATGCTGTTGTAATGCAATTTCTCAGGCGAATGTGTGGCAAAACTACAATTTAAAAAAAAAAAAAAAAAAAACATTTTGATAATAATTTTTTTGTTAGTGAATACCTCGCTGGGCAAAACCCGTGTAGAGGTATTTTTTTTCGTATAAGTATATATTTACATTATTACAATAATATAAATGTCATATTTACATTTAATGTAAAATAATAATAATAGGATATAATAATAATAGGAATAATAATAAAAGGATAAAAAAAAAAAAAAATGCATATAATATCCAAATATGCTTACCCGTTCCGAGATAGAAGCAGAATTTAGTAGTTTTAGGTATTATGTGGTAGAGAATAAAGAATAGTAAGTGTATTTGTGTGGTATTCATTTACAATATGACATTTCAAACTTAGTAGTGTAAATAAGTAAATATATGAGAAGAAAAAAAAAAATTTAAATACTACATGTCTTAAACATCATTATTTACTATTTTGGTGGGGTAAACATTTCAAGGCACCTTTCTGGACCCAAATCGTAAAGCCAATTCTTTACGAAAAAGCAGACCTTTTTTATGTCTTTTTCTTTGTCTATGATAATATGTGCACTAAAGCAGAATGCAAGGCTGAGATAAGCACTATTAACAAAATTAAAAAAGGTCTTCTACAATAGTTTAGACATGTATAACAGCGAGATTATTACATACTTGTTAAATTATCTTTTTTTGAGATATATATTTTACTTAATTATCGCATTAGTTTTCTAGACGTCTTCGAATTGAAGAATTCGGTCCTGTAAATGTATATTTTATTTATCATTCAAGATATTGGCACCCAGGTTAGATAATGAAACAAGCTATAGTTTGAATATTTATTTTATTTTCGTACAAAAATAGCATAAAAGTTTTTTTGTCGGTACACTTTTTGTTTTATCATATTATGTAGATTATACTTATTTTATTAAAAATTTGGTTCTAGAAAAAAAACTAATTAAATAATATTATGTGGGTACTTGTAAATTAAATATTCATTAATGGATAGACGCATGAAGAAAATTAAAATAGTTTATTCCGTTTTTAGGAAAAAAAATATCTGTAAAAATATTTTTTAAAAAGGTTGGTGTACAATAAATTGTATTTGAAAAATATTTTTATTTGTTCAGTGGAAAAAATGGCCATTAAGTATAATAATTACCTATTATTTGCTAAAAAAATATTCTTATAATTAATTTGTAGTCATATAAAAATACAAAGTAATGAAATTTTACAAACTAAGTATGATTTAATAAAAAAATTGATTTAAAAATTAACTTAAACGGCCTGTTTCTAGCCCTAAGAGATCTTTTCATAGTTAAAAAAGATCTTCAGTATGATTCAATCAATCTAATGTATAAAAACTTATAAGTTTATATGTTTATAGGTATTTTTTCTTAATTAATTTGTTTTCGATTCCTTAAATTATATAATCTATCAATACAAATCACATAGTAACTTGGTAACATTACAATAGTTTAATATCTTATTATTTTGAACTAACTTCTTATTATTGGCATCTAAATTACTTATCAGATCTATTTAAAATGTTATGCAGGTGAAATATTTATGATTTTTCAATAATTAAAATGAAATTACATTGTACTGTCATGAATTTATTACCAATAATAATTGTTCAAGTAAAACTTTAAATTATATAGCTGGTGAGATGAAGTTCCTTTGAATATATGATGAAAAATAAATAGTTTACTATAAACTAATACAACACAATACACTGGAATTCAAATCTTCTTAACTTCTTTAAAATGATTTTATGATGATGAAGTGAGTATAAAATACAGAAAAATAGAATTGTGATTAAAATTTAATGAGATTCTTTTGTAAAGTTCATTTCATTTAGATATCTATGGTAAAAAGCCAAATGTTGTTTATCACAGAAAAAAAGATGGCGGTATTGATGCTTTATTTTCATCTCTGGCAACTTTATTTTAAGTGATTTTTGTCTATGGTAAACTGGTAACGGAAGATAGGAAGAGCGTTATAAGTAAATTATTTATCAATAAATTTATTAATTATTCTAATTATTCCTATTTCCAAGGTCTCCATTGCCTTAAAGCTGGTTCGTGGTGAGGTTGGAATTCATTATTGTGGAATATTCCATTGTAGCCTCCATTGTTGTCCAAGTTGAATGGAATCTGTAATCAAAAACGATATGGAAAAATTATATTTGAATAAATCTGCTTGCATCCTTGAAGTTCTTTTAATATTTTTAGGAAACAGGTGTTTAGGCGTTTATTCGAATATAAAAAATATATTTTTATGTAAATAATAGTCCATACTTCAAAGCAAAATCTGGATTATACCCATGACAGGAATGCATTAAATTACAATTGATATCTCAACGGAGACTAGGCGTTTGGAAGGTTTTATGGATATCTAGGCGTTTACAGGGCATGTCATTGGCTGGGTTTAATGTACTACAACGTTTCCCATTACGCCTAGTATTTGATATCTGGACGGAATGGGGAATGTTGTAATACATAATGTGGCCACTTAACCCTACCCATGACAGGTCATATTCCCTGTAAACTGTGTAACCCAGTATTTGAGCGTATTAGAAACAAAGTTTGGAATTTCCAAATTTCTACAGGGTGTAACAAAACTCGATGTACAACCCGAAAACTGGTGAATCTACATCGTATTTGGAGACGATTGTGTAATATGACTATTTAATCTGAGCTAAAAAATTTTTTTTTCTTTTCACAAAAGTTTTCATAAGTAGTGCAGATTAAATTAAATTGCTCAAATTCTTATTAAAACACGTTTTTTAATTTTGTTTTTTTCATGGATAGTATTAATTTAACTAAATTCATGATATTTGATAATAATTTGCAAAAAAAATTCGAAAAAAAAATTACTTCGTACTCAATTTTCTCGAAAACTAAGGGACAATTAAAAAAAAAAAAATTCTACAAAATCGACTTCAAATATGATGTAAATTCACTGGTTTCCCGCTTGTACATCGAGTTTTGTTACACCCTGTATAAGGCTCATAATCACTTAAAACTGATAAGCATTGTCTTCGGTCCCGTGTATTTCCGTACCATGCGTTCCTATTCAAATCAGTTTTAGGCGATTACGAGCCTTAGTGAAATTCGAGAAAAAAATCATAATGTGCAATCAAGTCACTTGAAAAAATAATCGTTCATTCCGGGTTTTGGACCCGGGTCTTCTGATGGCCGGTCAGGTGCTATGCTACCATGGAATTTACCTCTTCCTGCCCCATTTTAATACATTATCGAATTTACAAAGCTTTATAACACAATAATTATACAAAATAATCATAACGCTATACCTCACCAATAAAAAAGACAAGCTCTTGTGCTTGGTGAGGGAGGTTACGCTAAAAAATACATAATATAAGTAGTAATCATAGTAAGGTAAATATAGGTAGTATAAGGTATAATAGTAAGTAGTAAATATAAGTAGTACAACAAGGTAAAATATAAGTAGTAATCATAGTAAGGTAAATTAAAAAATAAATCTAGGTACTAGATATGCAAAATAAACAATTAAGTAAGCAAAAGATAGTGATTATAGTTGTTTGAAATAAATGTGTTTTTTTAGTTTAAATTTAAATTTCTTAAAGACATGAAGTGATTTTTAAAGTGATTTTTCTCAAGCCTGGGTGTTTGTGACGTTGTTCCCCTCTGTAATTGGACTTCCTGGCCTGTTGAGGTGGTTAAAAAATAAAAGATTAAAAGAATGAATAATCTTTAGTTCATTGGGCAATTCATAAAAATACATGATTCCCTTTATATAAGAAACTATTTTCGAAATGTTTTGTATGAAATTTGGAATTTTAATATTATTTTGGTATCTCATTGATAGATTAGATTCAAAGTGTTTTTTTAATTTTTTTTTTATAAATTTCCAAAATAGAATATTGTTTATAGATTTGGTCTATCGTTGGCACACTAAACATTTTAAAGAGTAATTCTGTTGAGAATGTTGATGGTTTTTTAAAAATATAACTTTAATAATTAATCTCTGCACCACTTTAACTGAATTAAAAATATTATATTATTATTATTATCTTATTTTTATATTTTATTTGTTAAAGGAGATATAAAAATAAGACGATACGAAAACGCATCTGTTGCTCGATCACAGATCACTACCGACTCGGTAATAAGCGACGTGATAACGATTTCTTACCCATGGATGTTTAACGTTTTCGCGATCACAATGGAACACGCGTTAAAAGTAATCGATCGGGATTATTAAACGAGCGCTTCTAGTCGCGAGCCATTTCCCGAGATATATCTTATTCGCACATATCTTCATTCAATCTTTCTCGAGTGCCGTATTGCATTTAGCCGGTTTTCGGCAAGCCAAAAATTGAGAAAAGCAGTCGACATAATAAAAAATCCGACAAGCGCGATGATTTGACTTTTGACGTACGACCGCGATATCGCGTGCATCGGCTCCGCTCGGCTCAGATCGGCAATGCTCGGCTCGGCGAACGTGATATTGAACGAATGTCATTGTGATCGGTCAAATCGTTAGCGTTAGCACGTGGTTAGCACGTTTTTAACTACGTCGATAGTTATCTGTGATTGAGCTTCTGGTCGATATCTAAAATGTGTGAAAAAATCATTGCTCTAATGTTAAATTCCAGGTATAAAATCGAGGAATACGTTTGTATGGGAAGCGGCCGCGAGTCACGTGGTATGGTATGCTCTTTACTTCGTACAAATTTTTTTCAAAAACCACGTGTCACATAAAATTTAAAAATCTACATGACTCCAAATATGACTAGGATTCACTGGTTTCCCGCTTGTACATCGAGTTCTGTTACACCCTGTATAATACTTTTTTGATTTTTTTTTGCATGGTACCTGAAGCAGGTGGTTGACCACAGCGCTAGGGTCTCCCGGCGCCCCCATCTTGCAGCTCCCCGCCTGGTGATTCTCGGGGCCCGTGGCCCTCCTCACGGCGCACTCCCAGTACGCGTCGCACCCGAACTGGACCTTCTCGCACCCGGGCACCGGAGTCCGGTCCAGGGTAAGGCCGTACTTGCTGAGCGCTTTGGTCTCGGCCAGACGAAGGCCGAACTTGATTCCGTCAACTAGAACCTTCACGTCATCAGGGTGTGTCAGATATCTGTAAAAAAAAATACACTCACGATTTAAAACAATTTTTATATTGGCCACAAGAGTGGTGATTAAATTATTAATTTCATTCCAGAATACCTACTATGAGAATTGATTTCTATTTTCAAGCACAAGCCGCTTAGGCATTATTAAAAATAGTATTTACAAATTGAAATATGTGCAAATATTAAAGATTGCATAGATTTCTTTTAACATTATAAGATTGCATAGATTTCTTTTAACATTGGCCCAAAATAGCAGACTTCTGAGTTTTGAGAATAGGTGTCTTAGAAGAATGTTAGGTGTGCGGTGGTTTGACTTTGTAAAGAACACGGAGGTGAGGCAACGGACACAGCAACCCTTGGTATCTACTGTCACCCAGCGAAGGCGTTTCGGCTGGCTAGGCCATATACTACGTATGTGTGCCTCCTGAGAGCCTTAACCATTCTTGCCTATTTTACAAGGCATCAGGTTCTCGGAGTCGTCGTCGTCCACTGTTGACAATTCGTCGGTAGTTTGAGTCAGAGCTGCGAGACGTGAACTTGACTTGGAAGGATGCACGGGAGCTGGCGGCCGATCGCTTGGCCTGGAGGCAGTTTGTGGAATCAATATGCTCCACATGGGGAACGGATATGGTATGATGATGATGAAAAAAAAGGTCAATTGCTTTCATTGGGGGGCCTGGCGAGGCGGGATACCGGTCTCCACACGGGTGGTTGTAATTACTAATAAATAATGATCGGTGTAGAAACTAACATCCCTACCACTGTTAATTTGGGCCGACTCTGGTTGGTTTGGGTGATGGAAACAATGACAATTATAATACATAAGCCGAGACGGTGGTAGGGGTACAATGAAAGCATTTGTTCGCGTACATAATCGTAAATTCATCCGTATTTTCATCACACTAACAATCTTAAAATCGCGGTTTAGCTTGTTGAAAAAATCGGTAGAGTTGGCTGGACTGAAAAAAGACTCAATAGTCTTTAAAGCAGTCTAGGGAAAGGGTGGGGCTTTCATTGTAGGTCAATTGCTTTGGTAGGTACATAAATGAAACTCTGATTAACAAACCTGGCGAATATTTTAGGATGTTGCATTGGGTTGCTGGATGCTAGGCTGATGTGTCCTCTGCTCTTCGGATGAAGAAGTGCCGGAATAATTTGGATGGAGCGAGTGCTATTGTCTACTTTTTCTCCAACCTGCGAAATTATAAAAATAACAATTTGATCTGCATATCATTAGGTAAACAGATTAATGCATTAATTTACGATGATACATTTTTTACTAATAGCAGGTTTTAAATTTGGCTTTCCAAGACGTAAATCATGATTTACCATAGTTTAAAACGCTTATCGAATCTTGTATCATCAAAAGGCTTGGGTAAGAGTTATCAAATTTAGCTTCACTCATTAAAAATACCTACGAGTATGTAAAAAAAGCTATCTGACTTATGTAGAGTTTGCTCCATTCTATATCGGGTATTTATCGAGACGATGCAGATGAAATTCACAAGTATTAGACAATTTTTAGTCGGTGTTCAGAACTTTAGAACGAATATGTGAAACTTTAAATGTTATATTACAATCGCTAGTTAAGGATTACTTGCCTGTCCGGTTCTTGCGCAGTTGGCCAGGAAGCCTCCGAAGAAGAATTGCAGATCAGGATGGTCCAAGGAAGGATCAGAGTATTTGGAGTTTACTAAACCAGTTACTTCAGATACACCTTTAACAGACAGATTTTACGTGTTAATAATACGAATGCTAAATAATAATTATAGGTTATAGGTGACTAAAGGTTCATTTGTGAATTCCTTTTCTTCATTTTAGTTGTACTTTTTATAAATAATTGCATCCACCTTGCTTAATAATTAGCCGATCGACAAGCAGTAAACACGAATGGTTTAATAATTTATTGTCCTGTTTTACTGCATTAACATAATCATTCAAAAGTGTATTACCAGTTCCCGACATAAGTCCATCCCTGAAGAGCAGGTACTCCATGGCGGTGGCCCAGTTGAGCGGCGTGGTGTTGGTGTCGTTGATGTTGAAGTTGAGGAAGTAGGCGACATGGTTGTGCAGGTTCCTGCCGACCGCCGGCAGGTGGTGGACGGGAGCCACTCCCACCCTCCTCAACTCCTCGGCTGGACCCACGCCGCTGAGGAGAAGCAGCTGGGGGGAGTTGACTGCGCCACCACTGTATCAAATAACACACTTGTAAGATGATAATTATCTCAATATATAGTATGAGATAGTGTGAGATGCACACATGCGTTTTGTCCCCTCCCCTCTTTTCCCTAATCCCCCCTCCATTGAGACCCTGACCGCGGATGCGCGGGTGGACGTCTGGGATAGGGGGCCTGGCGAGGCGGGATACCGGTCTCCACACAAGTGGTTGTAATTACTAATAAATAATGATCGAGGTAGAAACTAACATCCCTACCACTCTTAATTTGGGCCGACTCTGGTTGGTTTGGGTGATGGAAACAATGACAATTATAATACGAGTACATAAGCCGAGACAGTGGTAGGGGTACAATGAAAGCATTTGTTCGCGTACATAATCGTAAATTCATCGTATTTTTATCACACTAACAATCTTAAAATCACGGTTTGAAAAAATCGGTAGAGTTGGCTGGACTGAAAAAAGACTCAATAGTCTTTAAAGCAGTTTAGGGAAAGGGTGGGGCTTTCATTGGTTATCTCAATATATATATATATATTTAACCTCCTCGGACCCACCGTCCCCTAGAGGGAATCTAAAACGTGTCTTCGAAAACCCTGCAGTATTATTCTTCATCGAAAAGTAAAATATCGTAAAACGTTGTTCATACTGTCAAACACACATACAAGGAAGTAAAAAACTTAAAATATTAAATATTATTGATATCCCAACAGAGACAGAGAAACTCCGGAAACGAATGTGGATTATCTAGGCATTTACATGGCTTATGACCTGTCATTGGCTGAGTTAAGTAGTATATTATAACATTCCCCATTCCGCCGCCCATCTGTTGCTCGATCACAGATCAGTACCGACTCGGTAATAAGCGACGTGATAACGATTTCTTACCCATGGATGTTTAACGTTTTCGCGATCACAATGGAACACGCGTTAAAAGTTATCGATCGGGATTATTAAACGAGCGCATACTAGTCGCGAGCCATTTCCCGAGATATATCTTATTCGCACAAATCTTCATTCAATCTTTATTATAATTTAGTCGGTTTTCGGCAAGCCAAATATTGAGAAAAGCAGTCGAAATAATAAAAAATCAGCCAAGCGCGATGATTTGACGTTTGACGTAAGGCCGCGTTATAGCTTGCATCGGCCCCGCTCGGCTCAGATCGGCTATGTTCGGCTATCGATACCACGGTATCGAACGAATGTCACTGTGATCGCTCAAATCGCACGTGAATAGCACGTTTTTAACTACGTCGATAGTTATCTGTGCTTGAGCTACTGATAGCCATACATAACAAATTTTCGGAAGATCTATTAGTATGAATTATGACAGAGCGTTTCACATTTGACGACTTTTTTCGTCATTTTTTCTCTTTGGTGACATCTGTTGAGAAAATTGGCAAGCATTTAGCTATCAACCTTTTTGGTGTAGGTAAGACTCATCTGAGTTGAATAACTTATAATCCACATTCGTTATCACATCCTCTGTCTCTGTTGGGATATCAATAATATTTGATATTAGCCCAACATGGGTATAATCCAGTAATTTGTCTCCAAGTATTTGTACACATTCAAAATGTTGCTAAAAAGATTATTTGGCAAGTAGCCTTTACAAAACGATTGAGAAACTCCTCGTTCGCTCCTCTGTGAAGCATGTGGAGATCAAACATTAATCCTTTAAGGAGACCTTACTGCCTTACTCGGTAAACAATCTTGCCTACTCCCGCGTCAGGCTTGTCATCAATGGTTTAACAACACGGCAAGATCCCATAGAGATAGAGGCAAGACATACCGAAGAGGCAGCTCGGGTTGAGGCTCTTCTAAGGCATCTGGAGTACTAACTAAACTAACTAACCATCACGCCATTTCCCCGTAGGGGCAGGCAGAGAGGATAGAACGCCATACAACTCTGTCCTGACAGACTTCCTTTGCTTCCTCTACATTCATACATCTTCTCATGCACATTCGCCAATTATTCCGACTTTTAACATGACCACTTTCAAGTACTTGACGTACTTGGTCATGCCATGTCTTTCTCGGCCTTCCTCGATTTCTACATCCAGGCACAGTCACATCATATATTTTTTTAGCCGTTCTTTCATCATCCATTCGCTCTACATGACCGAACCATCGGAAAAGACCTTTCTTAATTTTGTCGATAATGCTTATCTCAGCCTTGCACTCTGCTCTAATTTCGACATTTGTACACCTATCATACATAGTCTTACCACACATTCGCCTGAGAGATCGCATTTCATCTGCATTAAAAAAAAAAAAAAAAAAATTTATTATACAGGCTTTTCATAAAAAGATAATACAAAAATATTTGCAAATACATAACAATGAAAAATATATTTAATACATAATATTCAATCTACTTCCATCCTTCTTTTTCCAACACCACGCTTCACTACCATACATAAGGGTTGGTACCAGAACTCCATTATGAACTGCCAATTTAGCATCTTTTGATAAGCACTTATTAGATACGACTGACTTTAAGGCACCATTAACTCTGTTACCGGCACTATCCCTCCTTTCAATGTCCTTATCCATATTTCCATCCCTAGTGAACATGCTTCCCAGATATACAAATTCTTCCACCTGTTTCAAGCTATCGCCATTTACTACAATCTTACACTTAGTCATATTTGCTTTTTTTTGCTTTGGATCAATTTATACTACCTACCGTCGCTGAAAATAGTTTGTTTACCTCAAGATGACTTCGTTATTCGCCCTGACGACCTGCCGCTGGCCATACGAGTTGATGACCTCCACTCCGTAGGCCACCTTGTCCGTCTGGTTGATGAGCACCTTGACTGCCGTCGTGTTGAGCATGATGTGCAGGTTCTGGCGGCTGTTTGCTGGCCGGAGGAAGGCCCTGGCACTGCTGACGCGGGAGCCGTTCTTGTTGGTGGTCTGGGCGATGGCGAATCCGGTGTGCAGGCGGCCGTTCAGATCGCGGACTTCGTACCCTGAAAACGATTAAAAAAAATTAAAGCTATGTCTATGCTGAGTGTGGGTACTAGTACTACTACTGCTTTCCCTTAATCGCATCCACTGGTGCAAAGGGCACTGCATTGGTACACCAAGTGCAGTGTATCTTGATCAATTTATTACATGAATAGGATTAGTTCTCCCTAAATATAATAACAAATATGGTAAGAAAACACTTCAATACAGTTTACTAAAAATTTGTAGCATGCTACCAACAAGTATTAAAAAAAATAAAAATTTTCAAGCTTAAAAGAGAGACGCGTGCTGAGAACTTTGTTGTTAGAGCGCGATGTACCATATTGAGTTTAGAATTGTATTTTTTATTTATATGTATTTTAATTTTTTTTTTGCGCAAGAGTATGTATTGTGTACTTTTATTTTTAATTGAACATGTATTTATGCACCTACTGACGAGTTGCAGTAGGCAACTCAATAGGACATGTATTGTTATTCAGATTATGTATATATTGAAATAAAAAAAATTAAAATCACATGTAAATAAATATATTCATGTTGACCCCCTACGGGAATCGTACCCGCGACTTCATGCATTGTAGCCATATAGGCTACCACTATGCTACGAGGCGGACACATGAGTGGAGTGTGGATGGCGAATTCATAATTCCTTCCTCCCTTTTTTCATTTTTTGTTGAATTTTTTAAAAAATTTTCTATGACCAGCCGTTGGGGTTAGGATGTGTGATGCGTACCTAGTTCTTCCCCCGCCTTGAGCAGAGCGTAGGACAGCGGAGGATGGTAGGGGAACTGGCTGACGCTCAGCGGCCCTCCAGCCGCGTGGTAGCCCAGGTCCACCAGGTCTGGCTGCCTGTTGTCCTCGGACTTGAGGAAGTACGGCATGACGTCACGGTACGACCAGCCGTTGGCCCCGGCTGCCGCCCAGTCGTCGTAATCCTTGGGAGCCCCGCGGATGTACATCATACCATTCATCACGGACGTTCCGCCCAGGACCTGGTCGGTCAAACAAAACAGAATGATAAATTGTGAAGAATTAAATTCAGTTTTTAAAATTGAAACTTAGATAATTATTTTATAATTATGCTACAAATCGTCAACCGATATTACGTTTTTTTTACCTTCCATCTTCCTATACAGACAAATTAGTACTAGAGCATTGGATTCCTCTTCACAAAAATATGCAATGTTTCTCTACATGAGGCAATCATTAGGCGCAATCAATCTTGAGTCGCCAATTGAAGACATCTTTCCAAAAACGTCACTATTTGTCACAACGACATTTTTGCAGGAGTGTATTGTATTGCGGAGTGTATTCATTCATTCATTATACCATATCCGCTCCCTATGTGGAGCATATGGAATCCACAAACTGCCTCCAGGCCAAGCGATCGGCTGCCAGCTCCCGTGCATCCTCCCAAGTCAAGTCCACGTCCGTAGCTCTGACGCAAACTGCCGACGAATTGTCAACAGTGGACGACCAGGACGCCGAGAACCTGATGCCTTGTAAAATGGGCAAGCATGGTTAAGGCTCTCGGGAGGCATACGTAGTATATGGCCTAGCCAGCCGAAACGCCTTCGCCGGATGACAGTAGATACCAAGGATTGCTGTGTCCTTTGCTTACCTCTGTGTTCCTTACAAAGTCAAACCACCGCACACCTACAATTCATCTAAGACACCTATTCTCAAAACTCAGAAGTCTGCTGTCTTGGGCCCTGGTTAGGTGCCACGATTCGCAGCCATAGAGGAGAACAGGTGTGATGCAGGAGTTATAGAGGAGCATATACACTATACAGGGTGTAATTAAACTCGTAGTACAACCCGAAAACTGGTGAATCTACATTGTATTTCGAGACGATTGTGTAATATGACTTTTTAGCACAAAAGTTTTTACAAGTATGGCAGATTAAGTAAAATTGTGTTCAAATTCTTATTAAAACGTGTTTTTCAATTTTATTTCTCTTTATGGACAGTATTAATTTGACTAAATACATGATCTAAAAAATAGTCTTGTATGATGTGCAAGTTATTGTCCTCTGCTGTAAAATCATCTTTTTAGTCGAGTCTAGTGTCGATTTTGGAAAAACGTGGTAAAATATTTACAGGGTAAACCTTCAAAAAGAATTCGTTAGAAGGGGCGTTTCTATGAAAAAAAAAAACAAAAATGTACCTTCGCTTCCTAGGGTTAATTTTATAACATCACTTATTATCAAATTCCACCGTCTAAAGACTCCAGAACTTAGTCCAATAAACGAAACGTCTGACATAAATGTTTAGTGATGACGTAGTGAGTTACGTAGTGGGTAACTAGACACCTCACGGTAGTATTTTTCAAGTATGGAGTCTCACTTCTCTGACATTCTTGTTTGATGAGGTAAACACATTAAATCCTGATTTATTTATGATATCCTGATTAGTTCACAAACAAAATATTAGATTAACTCTGGGAAAAATGCATGTTTCATTAGTTTAAATCATGTATATAATTATTCTTGCTGACGACCGAATGCATTAATTGAGGAAACAGTGTTGTTTTATTAACATTTAAGCAAATATTATTACCACAGTGGTTTAGATATAAAATCTCTAAATCCTTAGTGAATTTTTAGAATAAAAGGAGGTGAAGTGAATACAATAATTTGTTTGAACATAGTATCATGAATCATGTTCTATTTAAATAAGTGAAAGGTTTACACAAAAAGTTTATCCAATAAAATTAATACATAGGTACGCTTTAAATACATGTTCAAAGCGTTTGTATTTGAGATTTATTACAAAACGTTCATAATATCCTTTTCAGCAGGTGTTATGTGATTTATTTCATAAGACTCTAAACTGAATATATAAAGGTATTTTCCTAGAAAATAATATGAAGCACTCATCATTATTTCGAAGCTTTGTAGCTGTCAGCGTATCAGGAATGCCATTTTGAAAATACCAAAAAATCTAACGCTGGTCTGAGTATGTCATTTAAAAGGCAATGTCCCAGAAAATGTTGAGAATTTATGTATTATACTTACCTAAAAACGTTAGAAAAATCAAATAAATTGTGTTCGAGGGCATAACTATTATTACTACAACATTTTGGGCGTGTTTAAATACTTGTACACAAATCTGGATTTTATCCCAAGACGGGAGTAGGTATATATTACATTTTATATCCCTACAGAGATAAGGCAGATTTTTTTTTTTCAAATTCAGGAAAATGGATATTCGAGCGTTTACAGGGCTTATGACCAGGCTGGGTAGTGGCCACTTTATGTACTACAACATTCCCCACACTGGTGGATGATTCTCGATTCGTAACATACAACTACCAAAGGGGTAGGCAGAGAGGATAGAACGCCACACCACTCTGTCCTCGCACACTCTCTTGCTTCCTCCACATTCATACATCTTCTCGTGCACGCACGTCGTATATTCCGACTTTTTACCATGCCCACTTTCAAGCACTTGTTTTAGTTGATCATGCCATGTCTTTCTCGGCCTTCCTCGATTTCTACATCCAGACGCACTCGCATCGTATATTTTTTTAGCCGTTCTTTCATCACCCATTCGCTCTACATGACCGAACTATCGTAAAAGACCTTTCTTAATTTTGTCGATAATGCTTATCTCAGCCTTGCACTCTGCTCTGACTTCGACATTTGTACACCTATCATAAATAGTCTTACCACACATTCGCCTGAGAGATCGCATTTCAACTGCATTCAATCTACTTTCGTCCTTCTTTTCCAACACCACGCTTCCTATATATTAAAAAATAATAATCTGACCAAGATCCAATATTTCTTTTCTGGAGAGTAAAAAATTAATAATATTTATCTTTGTGCTGGTTCATAGTATAATAATATAACAAAATTCTAGAAGCCAAAAAAATACATGTACGTATAGTTATAGTGTATTGTGCAATACTACATCCTGATACCAATCTATTTATAACATTTTAAAATATATATTTATGTTTTATTTACTAACGTTATACATTAAGTATAAGTACCTTTTTAGTATTATGTAAAAGGAAACTAACATACTACTAATTAGGTCTACCTATTAAATAGAAATCTGCTGACGGATATAGTATAAAAATATTTCCTTTTATACTGTGTAAATGTTTTAGGATATACGAGTGCTAATCTTACTAATCTACACATTTTTTATGATGTTAATGAGTGATTTTATGACAGAGTCTTTAAAAGTATATTGTAATTAATTTCAGGGCTGTGTCAAATAAATAGAGAATTTTGGGTCGATTTTACCGACGCTGATTCAAGTCCTAGATTTAGAAATTACAACTTCGATTCTTGTTAACAACCAATTAAAAACAATAATAACCATATTATAATATGTCAATGAAATATACATATTATCTACTTCTTTCCCCTACAACAGCAAAAATAAATATTGATTTAAACGAATATTGCTACTTCTTTTTCTTATCTTATTATACAGTAACTGCAGTGCATCTTCATAATTTATTTCGTGAAGGCAAATTATCAGTTTGACGCTTTGGGTCCAACGTCGTATTTAATTCGATTTTCTTTATTCGAGGACTCAACAGAAATACATTTTGATCATATAGGAACATAACTAACTAACTAACTAATCATCACGCCATTTTCCCGTAGGGGTAGGCAGAGAGGATAGAACGCCATACCATTCTGTCAGACTTCCTTTGCTTTCTCTACATTTATACATCTTTTTCATGCACATACACAGATTATTTCGACTTTTCACATGACCACTTTCAAGTACTTGACGTACTTGGTCATGCCATGTCTTTCTCGGACTTCCGCGGCTTCTACATCCAGGCACACTTGCATTTGAACTTATTTTAGCTGTTTTTTCATCACTCATTCGCTCCACATGACCAAACCATCGTAAAAGCCCTTTCTTAATTTTGTCGATATAGGAACATTATAAGATAAAAATTGTAAACTGAATTCACCTCATATTTTGTATTATTTTATATCAGATCTGATCTAACCAAACTGAAAAAAAAACAGCAGTGATGAACTATGATTTTTTTAATCATTTTTAAAAATCACCAGAACATAGTAATCAATCAGAAATTTCACATAAAGTTACATGTAATTACCCGTGGACGCAAAATTAAAAAAAAATTGATAAATTCAAAATTTCTTCATATATTTTGTTAGTCGGGGCCGGATCATTTGTCATGGATCGCTACTAAGTGAGTCGCCATCTTTTGTACAAATAATTATTGTAATTATATGAGAGCTGCGGGACGCGAACCTGGCTTGAGAGGATGCACGCGAACTGGCGGCAGATCACTTGGCTTAGAGGCAGTTTGTGGAATCCATATGCTCCACACAGGGAGCGAGTATGATAAAGGTGATGATGATAATAAATTATATTTTTATTATTATATTTATTTAGTACTATATAATTTGTACATAGACTAATATTATTACATTACACTTACACAATTTATTTTTCGTAACTATTCCTACCCTACCATTATACATTTTTTCAATTTAGCCATAATATAATACCTACACTAATATTTCTCACACATATATTTTTTACAGTTAGCCCTAAATAACTTTAAATTTTGTTAATTTTTTATTTCATATGGCATCTCCTCATACATTTTAATGCCCTTATACATGAGACAATTCTGTGACATAGTTTTTCTTTTCTTTTCTAATCTTATATTTTTTTAACCTCTTTTTGCACATTTATGAAAAAAGTCACTGTTTTTAAATTTGTTTTGCAAATATCTTGGAATTATCCCTTTAACGATTTTGTTAATTTCATTAGCAACATTATATTTAATTTCTTTGGTCTACTGACATGTATGTATGTGGTTAAAATACAGGTGTAATATTTCGGCGTTTACTTTTCCTCTCGGCCAGTTGCACCTCTGTCCAACTTCTCCCAAGCAAGCGGAGGTCTCAGGTTCGGTCTGGTATCCCCAATCTATGGAAGATCCCACGAAGTTTAGGAACATGGAAGGAACTTGTGTTCCCGTTGGTTCGTTCATTCCTGGAAAACAAAAATTGCTTTTAAAACAGACAATACACAGTATTTAAAACACAATGTATATATTTTGAATCTCTTTTCACTGATCGGCATGTACACTCGGATTTATACAGGGTGTAACAAAACTCGTAGTACAACCTGAAAACTGGTGAATCTTTATCGTATTTGGAGACGATTGTGTAATATAACTTTTTAATCAGAGCTTGAAAAAAAAAATTTTTTTTTCTCACAAATTTTTCATAATTATGATTAAGTAAAATTGCTCAAATTCTTATAAAAACGCGTTTTTTTTTTTAAATTTTTTTTTTTATAAATAGTATAAATTTGAGTAAATACATGATATTTGATAACAATTGGCAAAAAAAAATCAACTTCGCACTCAATTTTCTCGAAAACTAAGGGTCAAAAAAAAATTATTCTACAAAATCGACTCCAACTATGATGAAGATTCACTGGTTTCCCGCTTGTACATCGAGTTTTGTTACACCCTGTATAGATAAATGGCGTAAAAAAAAGGCGGCCTCCGTAGCGTAATGGCTAAGGCGCTTGACTCACGATACGGAGGTTCCGGGTTCGATTCACGGTGAGAACACAAAATCAAAAGTGATTTTATTCAAGCCTGGGTGTTTGTGATGTTATTTCCTCTGTTATTGGACCTATTAAGGTGGTTAAATAAATAAATAATTAATCGATTGCCCCGCGGTGACAGTAGATGGCGTTCTTATAGCAGGGGAGAAATAGCTTAGAATATTCTAGATACGGTACATCGAAATTTCTAGTATGTTCTACGCCAGTATAGTCCCTTTGTACATAGTGGAAACACCCCGATGCTACTACATAATTCTCACTTTTCTCGGTCTTATTACAATGCAAGGTTTTTTAATTCTAAAGGCTCGCTTGCTTTCCCTTACCTCACCGAACAGTGTGCAGGGAGATGCATTGGTACATCGAGTATAGTGTATTATTTCATCACATAAGGTCAAGATTAATTTCGCGCTTTAGTGACACTAAATACCATATAATATTAGGTCCTTACATATGAAATTGGCGTTTTGCCGTACTGGCAACTTTGATCTCAAATATCTTCTCTTTGGTTAGGAATTCCAAATTCAAATTTATACAGCTATTTACTCAAGTATTTGTGTTTCAAAAATTATAATTCATTTGTTTTTTCCTCAATTGTTTTTTTTTCTTTGCGTCACTCAGTTTACAAAATGGAAAACTTGAAATATCGCGTTATTTACGAGTACGAGTTCCACCGTGGCACCAGTGCTGCAGAAACGGCTCGAAGGATTAATGATGTGTATGGCGACGGTGCCGCAAAAGAAAACTCAGTGCGTTTTTGGTTCCAACGTTTTCGTTCTGGAAATTTCGACCTGCAGAACAAGCCCCGTGGACGGCCGGAGACCAAAGTTGATAATGAAGAATTGAAGGCTATTGTGGAAGCGGATCCATCGCAAACCACGTCCGAGTTAGCTGCAGGCTGCGGTGTTAGTGATAAAACTGTTTTAATCCACTTGAAGCAAATTGGGAAGGTGAAAAAGCTTGAAAGGTGGGTACCTCACGAATTGAGTGAAGCAAATCTAGCAAAAGCTAGACCACACACTGCACAACAGACGGCTACCAAATTAGAAGAGCTTCAATTGGAATGTCTAAGACATCCACCGTACTCTACGGACCTTGCCCTAACAGATTACTATTTTTTTCGAAATTTGGATAACTTCTTGCAAGGGAAAAAATTCAACTCCGATGGGGCAGTCCAAACCGACTTCAAAGATTTTATTGATTCCCGTCCGAATGGTTATTTTAGTAAAGGGATCGATGAACTACATATGAGATGGCAAAAGTGCATAGATAGCAATGGTACATACTTTAATCAAATAAATATATTATATTTAAAAAAATCAACTTTATGTTCCTCCCATACAAAACGCCAATTTCATATGTAAGGACCTAATATTATAAACACTTCATGGTTAAAAAGTCTTTGAATTATAATGATATTTGTATCATCATCATCATCATACCATATCCGCCTACCATATCCCTATGTGGAGCATATGGTATCCACAAACTGCCTCCAGGCCAAGCGATCGGCCGCCAGCTCCCGTGCATCCTCCCAAGTCAAGTCCACGTCCCGCAGCACTGACGCAAACTGCCGACGAATTGTCAACAGTGGACGACCAGGACGCCGAGAACCTGATGCCTTGTAAAATAGGCAAGCATGGTTAAGGCTCTCGGGAGGCATACGTAGTATATGGCCTAGCCAGCCGAAACGCCTTCGCCGGATGACAGTAGATACCAAGGGTTGCCGTGTGTCCCTTGCCCTCACCTCTGTGTTCTTTACAAAGTCAAGCCACCGCACACCTAACATTCTTCTAAGACACCTATTCTCAAAACGTAAATATTAATTGATGATATTGATTTGACTTCACTTCAGCCTCCGTCAAATTTAAAAGCAAATTAATTAAACAAGATCGCTCAGTATAAGTTGCATCAATTTGCGAAATATCCAATACTTTGATTTCACACAAATTGGTGATCTAATTTGTTCGCTTCACGACGTTATTACTTAGCCATGGTCTATTAGAAATATCGCAGGGTCACGAGATAGTTCGAGATGAAACGGTTTTCGTGAATCACGAACTCAGAAGATACGACTGGAGTGAACACATCATAATTCCTCAGGGATTTGTATAAATATTTGCCAACGAAAATTACTGTCAATCAGATATGGAAATTTATAATTGAATGCCCGCTGTATACGGGACAGTTTCTTGTTCAGAAAACTACACAGTTTCTTGTTCAGAAAACTGTGCAGTCTGTCAAACTTCTGTCAAAAGACACGCTAAATATGTGTATTTTTGAAACGCGATTGTAAGTTATTTTCGTATGTTTGCTCTCATGAAATTGTATATTTAGCTAATAATGTAAAGATGTAATTGGTTTTTTACGTATTTAAAAGCATACAATAAACCAATGTCTACTTAAACGTTTACATAAAAAAAAACATTAACTGTCATGTCAGCAGTCACGCAGTTTTTTTAAACAGTTTTCGTTGTATACGGGACCGTTTTCAGACTGCATAGAAAACTGCGCAGAAAACTGTCCCGTATATAGCAGGTTTAAGTTCCATGATTCGTCAGAGGTACCTACCATGGCGTGACAGTTGTGAGAAGATTTTATATGAATGTGATAGATAGTGTAGATATACGCCAAGCCTTTGTGTAAAGATAGAGTGATGTTATGTTTAATCTTCCCTGCGAATAAGCGTGTTGGTTACTAATAAAAAATCTATGAATGTTCAAAGTCGTGTGAGATTTAGATTAGTATATTCGTGATTCTACCGTTTATAATAATAGTTCTGATCTTGGTGTACCCGTGGACCGTTGGGTGCGGATAAGGGAAAGTAGTAGTAAGTAGTATTTTGATTACCTGCTTCTATGAGTAGAACCCTCCAGTGAGGAACTTCAGATAGTCTTGCAGCCACCACAGCACCAGCTGATCCCCCGCCCACCACTATGAAGTCGTAGTTTCCATCGATGTCCCGACGGAACTGAAAAATAAATCAATAAATATTATATTATTAATATATAACTAATTAAAGTTAAATAAAAAAACACTTGGTACACTTCCACTTTTATTTATTTTGACCATTTAGCGCTTTCACCCTGTAACGGGCATCTTCAGACTGGTAAGTAACATGTTGTACAAGACAAAAATATAAATAGCAGTTTTTACAAAATAAATTTAGATACTAAACACATGAGTTGGAAA
Organism: Micrasema minimum; assembly: GCA_022494985.1. NCBI lineage: Eukaryota > Metazoa > Arthropoda > Insecta > Trichoptera > Brachycentridae > Micrasema > Micrasema minimum. The sequence continues at coordinate 69,924 of JAGVSP010000586.1, forward strand.
AAGACAATATGAGAGAAAGAAGAGACGAAATACAAAAACATGTCTTAAATGGCAGTAATGTAACAAAGTAGGTAATGGGGAACTGGAGGGATAAGTTTTATTATATTGCACAAGGCAAAAACAATTTTATAAAAGAAATATAGAAAAACCAAAAATGTACATGAGTTAAAGAAAGTCAGTATGAGATAAAATGAGACAAAATACAAAAACTATGTTAAATGGCACAAAAACTATGTTGAAAATACATTATTAGCTATATTAACAATTTCCTGTGTGCCAACATAAGATAATAACTTATGGTCGCGCTTAAAAAATACACGTATAAAGCGTGTCTTGACAGACTGTACATTTTTATGAACAAGAAACTGTACAGTTTAGAGACAAGACAAGACGTTAAGTATAACTATGTAGATCTAAAGCAGAGGTTCCCAAATGTTTTTGTGTCGTAGACCCCTTGCCATGTTTTTCGGTTTTTGGTAGACCCCCCCTACTTACCTGATATTGTTTTTTTGTAAATTTCTAACTGTAGTGAAGTTTAGTGTAAAAACTTAAGGTTAAAAAAGATCGCTGTATTTAAAGTGTATTTTTGTAAAAGGCAAGTGTGCCGTAAATAAATCAATAAAAACACATGTTAAGTTTTTAAATTTATTAATTGAATTTAAATTAAAACTACTCAAAATAAAATTTTGTATCTGTTATATAAAATAAACGTAACATAAAATAAACTAAGCAATAAATAAATGTTTTTAGTGGGAAGGATGAACCTGATGCTATAATAATAAACTATCAACATTTGGCGTCAATTTTGTAAGGTTAAATCTTAAATCTCCTCTGCTAATGATCCCCAGTCTGTTTCTTTTTTTCGTTAGGAGATTGGTAACAGCGCTCAACTCCCTTTCCGCTGTGTATGACGACGGAAAGAAAAAATTATAAATAATGTATATGTCTTTATATTATAAGATAGTATAATGTAAGTAAATAGGTACTATCAGTGTATGCTGAGATTCACTATCATGGACCCCCATTTTCATTTCATGGACCCCAATTTATTTTTCCGCTGACGTAGACCCCTTGCAGGTTGTCATAGACCCCTGGGGGTCGTATAGACCACTTTGGAAATCACTGATCTAAAGCCACCAATTCTGCCAGCCAGTCAAATGGACTGATTGAAAAATATTATTACATGTAATTACAAAATTATGTAGGTTTTCGAAGTATAGTTTTTTATTAATGGCAAGGTCAATATTACATTCATACCAATACACATATGAAATTAATATTTTTTATCTTTCTCTAATGATAGAGGTGAATTCAATATTTTTTGTTGACAAAACAATAAAAACTATCACGATTTTCACCGAATCAGATTAATAACCATTTAATATGAAAAAATACGGGTAATAAAGTATTGCTTATTTTATTGAACCTCAAAATGGCGTTTTTTCTACAAACTGAAAAAAAAATGTACCTAATATAATATACATACATATATTTATATCGGTACCTACCAGTTAATCGCCTAACTCAATCATAAAAGTAAAAATGTAGATATGTGAGGTGTCAAATATTTTTTTGATTAAAAATATATTCCTTTTTTTTGTGTTTAAAGTAGTGCGCTATAAATATATATAATACATAAAAGAGCGCTTTAAAATCCTAGCATTAAACTGTATTCTTGTTACTACTGGGAACTTACACGTGAGATTTAAAAAATATGCGCTTTTAATTATAACCGAAATAATTGGCATCTACTGTCATCCGGCGAAGGCGTTTCGGCTGGCTAGGCCATATATTACGTATGCCTCCCGAGAGCCTTAACCATGCTTGCCTATTTTACAAGGCATTAGGTTCTCGGCGTCCTGGTCGTCCACTGTTGACGATTCGTCGGCAGTTTGCGTCAGAGCTGCGGGACGTGGCATTGACTTGGGTGGATGCACGGGAGCTGGCGGCCGATCGCTTGGCTATAATGATGATAAAAACTACTACTACTACTACTTTGCCTTAAGTAAGTAATAACGCTCGATAGAGCCTTACCTACACCAACAAAGTTAGATTGCCAAAAATGCTCAACCAACTTCTCAACAGATGTCACTAGAGAGATTAAAATCTGTTGAAAAAAACCACTAAATCTGTTGTAAAAAAAACCAACTCAAATGTGGTAAGCGGAACGATACTTCTGTACAAACTCAACATATATATAAAAGTTTTAAAAAAATTGTCATATATGGTTGTCAGATGATAAGCGGAACGGGGGGGAATGTTGTAGTACATCAAGTGGCCACTTAACCCAGCCAATGACAGGTCATAAGCCCTGTTAACGCCTAGATAACCCACATTCGTTTCCAGAGCTTCTCTGTCTCTGTTGAGATATCAATAATATCTGATATCAGCCCAGCATGGGTATAATCCAGTAATTTGTCTACAAGTATTTGTATTCATTCAAAATGTTGTTCACTTACATTATTATTCATTATAGTAATTATCCCACCTTTATTTTTGCCAAAAGAACTCGCTTTGAAAACAGTAAAATCTAGTGGAAATATGAATTAATTATTTAAAACGGAATATAATATAACAGAAAGATTAAACCTACCACAATATAACTGTAGTAATCATAAATGAATTGAATTAACATTAATTACTTTTTTCCAAAGACAACTTTTTATAATTTTAAGATATGTGAACATTTAATCATTGTAAAATGTTAAAAACGTGGTAAAATTGTGTTTATGAATCAATTTGTATTTATTATTAATATTCAAAAATATTATGTAAGCATGTGTCTAATCGGCGTGTCGATTTTGTAAATTTACTATTTATTTATTTATTTGGAATTTTTTTACAGCTATAACAATGCAATATACAATAACAACTAATAAATCTGCAGCCAATTACAAAAATCCACCGATAATGTTATTCTTATTATGATAATTAGTGATGAATGAAAGTAATGTTTGTGGTTAGGTTAGGTAAGGTTAGGTTAGGTTAAGGTGAGTAGTGGTATTTGCATGTTTAGTTGTATTTGTCCTGACGAAGAGACGGGTTACGTGTCGAAACCGGTAGACATAGAAAAGTCCGCGAGTGGTTTTAAACAAATTTTTATGAACATAATTTTAATTTGTATTTTTTTTACAGCTTATACTTCTTTCCCTTATCCGTATCCAAATAATTTTGTATTGGTACACCAAGTGCAGTGTATCTTGAAAATGTTTTTAACACGAAGGCATGATGATCAGTAGCTCAATCACAGATAACTATCGACGTAGTTAAAAACGTGCTAACCACGTGCTAACGCTAACGATTTGACTGATCACAATGACATTCGTTCAATACCGCGATCGCCGAGCCGAGAATTTCCGATCTGAGCCGAGCGGAGCCGATGCACGCGATATCGCGGCCGTACGTCAAACGTCAAATCATCGCGCTTGTCGGATTTTTTATTATGTCGACTGCTTTTCTCAATATTTGGCTTGCCGAAAACCGGCTAAACGCAATACGGCACTCGAGAAAGATTGAATGAAGATATATGTGCGAATAAGATATGTTTCGGGAAATGGCTCGCGACTAGAAGCGCTCGGTTAGTAATCCCGATCGATAACTTTTAACGCGTGTTCCATTGTGATCGCGAAAACGTTAAACATCCATGGGTAAGAAATCGTTATCACGTCGCTTATTACCGAGTCGGTAGTGATCTGTGATCGAGCAACAGTTGTATGCTTCACTGCCTAGTACAAAGTATTATATTTGAAATATTCGGGAAACGAACTTTCGACCTCATGCTTGGTAGCCCAGTACGCTATACACTACACTACGGAGCAGACATACTCATTCAAAATGTTGTTAGTAATATATTGTTTATTTATTTACTAACTTTACCATCAGCGTACTCCAGGTCGCAGAGCTTTTGGGAGGGGGAGACGGATATTCCTCGGTCTGGCGGAATTGACATCCTCAGGATATAATCCACAAGGATTATAAACGGAAACGGGGCAAGGACGCAACCCTGGCGCACTCCGGTGGTGACCTCAAACCAATCTGAGACAACATCGTCATTCTTACTCGGCATTCGCTATCAGAGTGAAGGGCTTCTCGGCGTCCTGGTCGTCCACTGTTGACAATTCGTCGGCAGTTTGCGTCAGAGCACGGGACGTGGGCTTGACTTGGGAGGATGCACGGGAGCTGGCGGCCTGGAGTCAGTTTGTGGATTCCATATGCTCCACGTAAAGAGCGGATATGGTATATGATGATGAACTTTAGCATATTATGTTAAAAACCATACTATATCTTTCTTAAAGTTTATTGATCTTACATCATTCTTTTTATCTTTTACCAACAATAGTCTCAATACATTTGAAAAAGTATTAAGCACATAATTCTCAATACATTCGATTAATAATACATAGCTAACTAAGTGGTTAGTCACCAATTGTATCAACTTGTTGCTATCATAGTGTATTTTGCATTTGTAATAGCTCGGGGCGCTATTTTTGAGGACCTTGAAATAAAAAAAAGCTTTACGTAATAAACTACATTGTTTTATAAGAACAAGTGTGGACATTATGGCTATGATCACTTGTTATTTGGGCGTAAGATGTTAAATGTAACCATAAAGGTTTTTTGTTGTAAATTTTTTTTAGCTAACACAATGGGTTACCATTTCAAAATGAAGGAACGCCTGTTTTGGGTGCCTAAAATGCCTGATTTTCCAGAAAAATGCCTGAAAAATAAGGTAAAAGCAGTAGTAATAATGGACAAACCAAATGGTTTATCATGTATCTATGTATTATTTGCCATGACCTCTAAAATCGTACCAAAATGTTGTCCTTTTGTCCATTTCCAAATCAATAGATCCCAAAAAACCTAAGAAAATCCAACAACCAAAAACTACTAACAGATCACAAAGTAATTTTTAAGTAAATTTTTACACGCTTGTCTCAGAGAAACACCGGCCGCGTACCAGTCGTATCTTTGAATGCAGCAAACGCCTGTCATATGGTAATCCTAGCTCCGACTCACTAGATTAATCCCAAACACATTATAACGGAATCAGAAAAAAGATAGTGTGCCAAAACTGGTTTCCCAAAAACGGTTCAAAGTTAGCCGTGTCATTTTTTTTTAGATAATCCTTAAATAGATATGAAGGCTAACAGAGGTCATTAAAAATGCATATTATTGAGAAGGTCAAATACGAAAGGCGGATAGGAAGTAGCGAAAGGGGGCAAGTTCAGGATTACTTATATATCTATTACTACTACTTTCCCTTATCTGCACCCGTACATTGAATTTTAGTCACCACTTTAAGGGTACCTCTTGTGGTGTGATTGCTTTATGTGGGGTGCACACAGAGAGAAATGAAAGAGTACTTACAGTTTCTAGTGCACATTTATTACACAGAAGTTACATGAAATGAAATACAATGAAAACTTGACTAATTAAACTAAGATTGACAAGAGTTATGAAAATAGAAAAGTACGAAATGAATTTAGATTGGCACGCAATTTGGCGCCAAGAAATTTGTACAAAAGTGACGATGTCACGATGAAGGTTAAAATGGTTCTTGTCGTTGTTTGATAGCGTTCGGCAGAGTTCGGTAGATCTTGCTTCGTCCCGCGTCGCACGCGTGACGTATTTCTTCCACGACAGTATCAAGTGCAGTGTATCTTGATGATTTTATCACAGTATGAATGTAAGGTGATCAGTCATACGCTTCAGTACCAGTCCAAGGTATCACGCATGAATTTTTGATATGAATATCACTGTCGCGAAAAGGGCTACGTATGCTACGAGGCGGACAATATAATAAAAGGTTTTAAAGTACTTATTGACTTTTTTGGCTTGTGGGTAGATAGGTCATAAAAGTTAACTATTTGGTAGATTATTTCTAGTTGATGTTGAACAGGGTTACTTGAAGTTATTGAACTTGGAGGTGAGGCAACGGACGCAGCAATTCTTCGTATCTACTGTCATTTCGACTGACTGGGCCATATACTTCATTACGCCTCCCGAGAGCCAATTTTAACGCTTGCCTATTTTACGATGCATCCTGTTGTCGGCATTCTAGACGTCCACTGTTGACAATCCGTTGGCAGTTTACGTCAGAACTACGGGATGTAATCTGACTTGGGAGGACGCGCGGGAACTGGCGGCCGATGGATTGTCTTGGGAGAAATTCGTAATTCGAAACCCTACATAGGAAATATAATGTATATGGAACGACGAAAATGACATTTCTTGTAAATTGAATTTTAACGTTATAAAAATCGCGAAATTCATATTATTTCATTGAAATTATTATAGTGTGGGACATAGTCATAGACAAGGCTATTTTTTTTTCAATCTTTGATTTATTCTAAACACCTGTATTGAAATTCGACTTTTCCGAGCCAAAATAAGATAAGTGTTTAAATTTAAAAAAAAATTCATGAAAACAAAAAAGGCAATTAAGCGAAAAAAACTACGTAGTTCAAAATTAAACACGACTGTAGAGTTCATTTTTACTCGTATTTATTATAACTAAATAACGTAGGTTTGTAAAGTTTTATTTTAAATAAATAAAAATTGTAAAATGCTTTTTATCTTCACATCTATTGAATTAAACTTAAATTGAAGGATCTTTTAATTTTTGCATTTTTTCTGAGAATTATTGTATTGTTTAATTATCAAATAGCATATTTCATGAAAAATTTACAAATCAAGCCAAAGTATCTACGAACGTGAAAGTACGCGCCTACCAATATCATATTAGGTAATTTAATAATTGATAACAGTTGTATGGCGTTCTATCTTCTCTACCTGTCCCACCTGGGAAATGGCATGATGGTTAGTTGGTTAGCTAATTAAAAATAAGTACATTAGCAAATAAACTTAATTGTATAAGTTTTTTAACTGACAATAAAATGGCATCGTAAAATTTTCCAAATTTTTCATATTTTAAAAAATTAACACAAAGTTGGATACATAGTGTAAAGGTAGAATCATTCTTACTATAAAGAACATAAAAATTACATAATTTAAAATTATTTTCCTTCTTCTTCTGGTATAAAGATATCAATATCTTGTATTTTTTTAAATTATCTTTTTCTCTTTTGCCACGTGCATACTGCTTGACTTTCACAGTATATCCACAAATAGGCTATGCCTTGGTGGGATTTTTTTTTTTTTTTTGTATATGTGTTTTTATTGTATTTCTATGTAAACAAAAAATTTACTTTTAAAAATAAATTTAAAAAAAAATTAAAAATATTTAAGTATTTATATATTATTTTTATGGCCGCCTGGCTGAGTGTGTTATGTAGGTATTAGTCCATTTTTTTACAAATCTCTCAAGTTTTTAATTTCAAAATCGCTAAAATCTCACTTACGCCCTTTCACCTCGGAACAATAGGATATGACTTTGCGCACAGTATCATTAAAATATTTTAGTATCAGAGCACGTGTTTGTGTACACAGTAAATGTCCTTGACAAACCAATCATTTGAGAATGGTCCAAATTACATTATGCAATTTTACAGTATTGTAAATACTTGAAGGAAAGTCTGTGCGGGCAATGAATATAATCAGGATTTTAAAATAAACCTGATTGGCCACTTGAGAGCAGTTAGACTTAGTATTTTTCAAAGGCGGGCGCAAACTTTAAAGGCTTTAAATTACAATTTGACATCTCAACAGAGACGAGAAATTTGGAAGGAAACACGGATATCTAGGCGTTTTGTCTACAAGTATTTGGGCACACTCAATTGCTTATAGACCTTGTATGGAGTTGGTTGCATTAATTGGGGATAATGAGGGAATCCACTGTTTTCTACGGTAATTTTTTTCTATAAACTTACTATTTAACTAAACAAAAAAAAAATATATTTAATATTTTTTTTATAAGTTATTGATGAAGATACGATTTTTTAAAGTTGCACATTTCAAATACCGCGCCAAATACTACCATGTACTAACTGCGTCATTTTTGCAGGAGTGACGTCATAAAACGGGTTGTTTAAGGCCATGGTATTTCTCCAGCCAGTAACAAAACTGTCAAAAATCTATGCAAACTGACGCGGGAAACACAGAAAAAAGTATATACCGTCGACTCAACTGTCATATACTGTTAACAGCTGTTCTAGGGAGACTGAATGGCGGCCATCTTTTTTGCAATAGAAGCTTGTATGTAGATTGTATTCCATATTAAAATGCCATGGAACGCGGCTACGGGGGTTTAAAAACGGAAACCGGAAACACTACACTTAGATACAAGGAGTGACGTCATTGTTTAAGATTTTGAAATGAATGCTATTTTCAACATTTTTTATTAATTTTTGCGTGCGTTTTTGGGATATTTCATCCAACTTAAAATTTTTTAAATATTCGCGTCTACACGAAAGCATTTTTAAAATTCAATTCGGGTAGCATTGGATTTCCTCATTGTAGTCAACTAACAAATTTTAATTAGTATACGAGTGCCTGGTCGAGTTACCCGTAGTAATGCACTATTTAAATGTAGCCAATCATCGACCAATTACAGTGCAAACTCACCTACATATACGAAGAATGCACGCACTGGCTAATAAGTATACTAACAATATTGATATTTTCAACACAAATCTAGTGCATTTTAGGGAACAGTGTCTGGATGCCATCTCTGGCGGAAATGAATAGCTACCTACTGTGTAATAATTTAATAATGTCTATGTAAAAGCCTTATGGGCGTAAAAACAATAAAATAAATAAATAATGTAAGAATATAAACGATAAATGCTCGGATAACAAATTGATAATTATCGCCGATTTCTAATTAATAATTAGCTAGCAAAGCGATAAAACTAAATTTTCAGGGGCAACGAAATATGGAGAACTGGCGATATTGTACATAATGGCGTCTTTTAAAATGATTATTAATGATAATTCTTCGAAAAAAATATTGAGTAAATATTGATTATTTCAAATCTCCTAAAGTACCATTTTCTAAGTCCCTTTTCGTACACTCATATTTATCAAAAACAAGGGATTTCTTGTGTACCATAAATTTATTGTTAGATGTAATAAATATTTATTTTTTGCCTAAGATCATTTTTTATTTGGCGTAATTAGCAAATTTAGGTGTCTCTAAGGATCCAACTCCCATAAAAATACGAATTCACTAATCACGGTTCGTAAAAATAGCAAAACTGTTTTATAAATACAATTATTTAAGTGTCTTCAATGTAATATTATATTTACTTGACTATTATTTACTTTAATGTAATATTATATTTATTATTATTAGGTGGGAAAAATGTCCACCGATCGAACTTTATAATGAAAACAAACAAAACCATGTATTTTTACAAGTTTGCAAGTAAACACAAAAAAAATCTGACAAGTTTCTAAAGACATGAAGTGAGCAAACAATAGTATATAAAAGTGATTGTGTTATGTCATGCGTATGTTCTGTTGTGGTATGTGTGTGGAGTGTGGTGTACGTGTTGGTAAAAATCTGAATATTTAAGCGTAAAAAAAATAGTGCTTGGTTTGGAGGTACTATTAAAAATACCTAGGTACGCATATCATACAAAAAGTAATGATTATACATTACTTTGTTTCTTCAGCGTAAAAATTGGTTTAAAAACGGCAAGCATAGCTACGAAACATCAAATATCTTTAGGCTTAAATTACCATACCCCACGCCTCTGCTTGCTACAGCTAGTATAAAAATTTAATTAAATTTCTTGAAATTTCATTCATTCAAAGCCCCACTCTTAATGTTGTTGACATTTTACGTAATGTACCTACATTTACTTCCACATTATATTACGTATTATATTTAAGTATTAAGAATGTATCAATTTTGCGATTAGTACTGCTGAGTGGTATGTGTTGCAAGACATGTAATATTTGCTAGTTAGTATTTTTTTACTATGTTAGTATCTTCAGGGCATGTTGGTTGTAAAAGCTTTTGAGTTAAAAGAAACTCGAAACTTGCATGTGTATCTAAACTAACCAACTAACTTGCATGTGTATCTAAACTAACCAACTAACTTTCATATGTTACTACCTAAATTTCATGTGTAACTAACTAGCTTTCATGTGTATCTAAACTAACTAACCAACTTGCATGTATATCTAAATTAACTAACTAACTTTTATGTGTAACTAACTAACTAACTTTCATGTGTAACCAACTAACTAACTTTCATGTGTAACTAACTAACTAACTTTCACGTGTATCTAAACCAATTAAGTAACTTGCATGTGTATTTTTTTAACTAACTAACTAACTTGCATGAGTATATAAACTAACTAACCAACTTGCATGTGTATCCAAACTAACTAATTAACCATCACGCCATTTCCCGGAAGGGGTAGGCAGTGAGGATAGAACGCCAAACCCCTCTGTCCTGGCACACTTCCCTTGCTTCCTTAACATACATACATCTTCTCATTTACGCACGTTGATTGTTCCGACTTTTCACATGACCACTTTCGAGTATTTGTTGTACCTGATCATGCCATGCCTTTCTCAATTTGTATCAATAATAATTGATGAAAGTAGATTTTATTGTTTTTGCTTTCTTTTTTTTTTTTTTTTTTTAAAAAATCCAAAAATATACTTAAATATTTCAATTTTGGGGTTGCTATCAAATAGTTGGAAATAACTGTGATTTTGCTATGATAAATTGTAATTAGCGTGTATGAATGTGGAAGAAACGAGACACATGTGCTACAATAAAAGTGAACTAATAAATATGTATTAAAACCTGTATATTTGTGTAAGATTTATGTTTAAAAAGTTATTATTATTAATCGATTAACTAGAGGAAAAGAGCTGTTTATGTTTCTTAAAAACTAAACGAGAAACTTTATTTTTAATATAAATCATGAGGAACATTTCTGGTTATGTTAAAAGGTTAAGTAACGATTAATATCTAATATAAAAATGCTTATTTATATCAGTCTACACAATTCAATTTAATTTAAGGATTGTATTGTAAAATAAAATTATTAATCGATAGTCGTCTCAATTTATTCAAATTTGTTATGGACAGCCAAAGAGAAATAAAAGATCACTTTTAATCTTGATATCGACAGGTGTCCGGCGACAGTTGGACCCGGTTGGCTCATGGGACACTCAAGACATCTAAAAGGGAGATGTACTTACTTCTGGCCTGTTGCCCGGGTCCTCCAGACACACACTGGACTCCTGAGGAATGTACTCCAAAATAAGTTGATATGCATGAAGGTCCATGTCCACCGCACGTGGCGGCGAGAGTTGGACCCGGTTGGGTCATGGGACTATATCAGTTACACAATTCTATTTAAGGTAACGACATTGTAGGTGAGGGAGATGTACTTACTTCTGGCCTGTTGCAGGGGTCCTCCAGGTCACACTGGCTCCTGAGGAACACCTCCAGTAGGCCCATGAAGAGCATGAAGGCGCCTCCACCGCACGTGGCGGCGAGAGTTGGACCGGTTGGGTCATGGGACACTCACAGGACACCTGTAGAGGGAGATGTACTTACTTCTGGCCTGTTGCAGGGGTCCTCCAGGTCACACTGGCTCCTGAGGAACACCTCCAGTAGGCCCATGAAGAGCATGAAGGCGCCTCCACCGCACGTGGCGGCGAGAGTTGGACCCGGTTGGGTCATGGGACACTCACAGGACACCTGTAGAGGGAGATGTACTTACTTCTGGCCTGTTGCAGGGGTCCTCCAGGTCACACTGGCTCCTGAGGAACACCTCCAGTAGGCCCATGAAGAGCATGAAGGCGCCTCCACCGCACGTGGCGGCGAGAGTTGGACCCGGTTGGGTCATGGGACACTCACAGGACACCTGTAGAGGGAGATGTACTTACTTCTGGCCTGTTGCAGGGGTCCTCCAGGTCACACTGGCTCCTGAGGAACACCTCCAGTAGGCCCATGAAGAGCATGAAGGCGCCTCCACCGCACGTGGCGGCGAGAGTTGGACCCGGTTGGGTCATGGGACACTCACAGGACACCTGTAGAGGGAGATGTACTTACTTCTGGCCTGTTGCAGGGGTCCTCCAGGTCACACTGGCTCCTGAGGAACACCTCCAGTAGGCCCATGAAGAGCATGAAGGCGCCTCCACCGCACGTGGCGGCGAGAGTTGGACCCGGTTGGGTCATGGGACACTCACAGGACACCTGTAGAGGGAGATGTACTTACTTCTGGCCTGTTGCAGGGGTCCTCCAGGTCACACTGGCTCCTGAGGAACACCTCCAGTAGGCCCATGAAGAGCATGAAGGCGCCTCCACCACACGTGGCGGCGAGAGTTGGACCCGGTTGGGTCATGGGACACTCACAGGACACCTGTAGAGGGAGATGTACTTACTTCTGGCCTGTTGCAGGGGTCCTCCAGGTCACACTGGCTCCTGAGGAACACCTCCAGTAGGCCCATGAAGAGCATGAAGGCGCCTCCACCCGCACGTGGCGGCGAGAGTTGGACCCGGTTGGGTCATGGGACACTCACAGGACACCTGTAGAGGGAGATGTACTTACTTCTGGCCCTGTTGCAGGGTCCTCCAGGTCACACTGGCTCCTGAGGAACACCTCCAGTAGGCCCATGAAGAGCATGAAGGCGCCTCCACCACACGTGGCGGCGAGAGTTGGACCCGGTTGGGTCATGGGACACTCACAGGACACCTGTAGAGGGAGATGTACTTACTTCTGGCCTGTTGCAGGGGTCCTCCAGGTCACACTGGCTCCTGAGGAACACCTCCAGTAGGCCCATGAAGAGCATGAAGGCGCCTCCACCCGCACGTGGCGGCGAGAGTTGGACCCGGTTGGGTCATGGGACACTCACAGGACACCTGTAGAGGGAGATGTACTTACTTCTGGCCTGTTGCAGGGGTCCTCCAGGTCACACTGGCTCCTGAGGAACACCTCCAGTAGGCCCATGAAGAGCATGAAGGCGCCTCCACCGCACGTGGCGGCGAGAGTTGGACCCGGTTGGGTCATGGGACACTCACAGGACACCTGTAGAGGGAGATGTACTTACTTCTGGCCTGTTTGCAGGGTCCTCCAGGTCACACTGGCTCCTGAGGAACACCTCCAGTAGGCCCATGAAGAGCATGAAGGCGCCTCCACCGCACGTGGCGGCGAGAGTTGGACCCGGTTGGGTCATGGGACACTCACAGGACACCTGTAGAGGGAGATGTACTTACTTCTGGCCTGTTGCAGGGGTCCTCCAGGTCACACTGGGCTCCTGAGGAACACCTCAGTAGGCCCATGAAGAGCATGAAGGCGCCTCCACCGCACGTGGCGGCGAGAGTTGGACCCGGTTGGGTCATGGGACACTCACAGGACACCTGTAGAGGGAGATGTACTTACTTCTGGCCTGTTGCAGGGGTCCTCCAGGTCACACTGGCTCCTGAGGAACACCTCCAGTAGGCCCATGAAGAGCATGAAGGCGCCTCCACCACACGTGGCGGCGAGAGTTGGACCCGGTTGGGTCATGGGACACTCACACGACATCTGTAAACAATGGAATTATCTAATTAAGCATTTTTTCTACTCATTATAATCAAATAATAAAATAATAAATATCCATGAAAAATCTAGGAATTATCTAGAAATAAAAAATTGTCTTAGTGAGGTAGTCGCGAGTGGAGGGGACTGTACGCGCAGGCCTGAGGCGGCCTGTCCCGTTCTGTTTGTGTGTACGTACAGGATAGAGGTTTTCTCAAAGTTGTCAACCATTAAGGCAGTACCTACAGACATAAAACCGCGTTTTCGCAACTAAAAATACTGCATATTAATCTAAAAACAGCCGCATCTCAATCTTAAAAGTTAAAGTAAACACCGCATATTAACAATTTGACATCTCAACAGAGACGAGAAATTTGGAAGGGAATATGGATACCTAGGCGTTTACAGGGCTTATGAACTGTCATTGGCTGGGTCAAGTGGCCACTTGATGTATTACAACATTCCCCATTCCACCTAGCATTTGATATCCAAATCTGCCAATATACAATAAAATGGCGCGACGCTTCACATGTGAACACCCTCTGTCATCCATTGAGAAAATTGCTAAGCATTTTAGCAGAAACTTTATGATTGCAAGTGAGATTCTTACCGAATTATATCACCTACTAGGAAACGCCTGAAGATGAATCTTCAATTTGTTATGCTTATAACTTTTACCAGCTAATTTTTATATACAACATTTTGAGTGTGTCCAAATACTTGTAGACAAAAACTGTAATTATTAGCCCGTAATGGGTGAAATCCAGTTTTTGTCTACAAGTATTTGGACACACTCAAAATGTTGTTTACCGCATATTAATCTTAAAAGTTTCAGTAAACACCGCATTTGTTTATCTTCGGAGTTTGAGTGATTTCTATAGACTGTCATCGACTTCAAGTATAATACCAAGATTCCTTCCTTCCACTCTGGATTTCATGAAATAATAATGTAAGCAGTTATCCTTTACTTGATTGGCTGGCTTCTTTTCTTCCTTTGGCGATATCCTGGTAACAGCAGTCATTCTTCCACCCCCAATTTGTTCTACAATTTGTACCGCATCACCAAAGTTTTGCTTTCTTATTTTTGAGCTGTGAATTTTTAGTTTTCAATTTCAACAACATAATAATTGAACATGTTTGTACTTTATCCACATTTTTCTATTAATTACTTTGAAAGCAGCACAGTTCGCCACTTTGATTAATTCAACTGTTTCCACAGAATTCATGTAGTTATTTTTGTGCTTGAAATTATGAACATGTTGGCAGATATTTACACAAAAAACTGTTATTGATCTGTACTAGGTATATCTGGAACTGGCATATTAAAAACATTCCATCGGTAATTATGTCGTACCGAACGTTAAATGTTAGAAAAAGAATTACAACTAGAAACGGCTATTATTAGTGATAATTATGTGGGAAAAATTGAAAAAAAAACGCAATCTTAACTAATCAGTACATCAGTACATGTAATTCTTTTCCATGGTTTTTTAAATCTTAGTTACATAAGATTTTTTTAATAATTACCTTAACAATAATCAATTTTTATTTTTTTTTTTTTTTTAATTTGTTTATAGACACCCAACAGACATACACTTATTTTAAATATATACAACATTAATTTCAAACAATAATGTCCACTTAAAGGCTATCACTTAAGTGTCTAAAAATATTGAAACATTTATTATTGTTGCAAAGTACCCATCCTGTACACAGTTGCTTATTTGTAATATGTAAAGCATAAATAAAAATAAAATTTTGTTCGCATTGGCTTTTGTATGTCTTCCTTAGTATAATTTAATTTCAACAATTGCAAAAAATATAATATCCAAGCCCGATAGATGAAGTCAATACTTGAAGACTTTTGGTATCCTTATTACAGGGTTCACGTAAAGAACATTGAAAGAGTCCAACATAAATTTTAGCGTTTTATTTATTCTAAATTAAATATTCCCATTGTAAACATAAATTATAACTTTTTAAATAATTTTTCGAATATACAAACACTAGAAAATAGAAGAATATTCAATGATTTGCTCTTTCTGTTCAAAGTATTAAAATCTATGTTTGATTGTTGTCAACTAACAAATTTAATTAGTATAGGAGTGCCTGGTCGAGCTACACGTAGTAATGCACTATTTTACTGTAGCCAATCATCGACCAATTACAGTGCTAACTCACCGATACGTAGAATGCACGCACTGGCTAATAAGTTTACTAGCAATATTGATGTTTTCAACACAAATCTAGTACATTTTAGGGAACAGTGTCTGGATGCCATCTCTGGCGGAAATGAATAGCTACCTACTGTGTAATAATTTAATAATGTCTATGTAAAAAGCCCTATGGGCGTAAAAACAATAAAATAAATAAATAAATAAAGACAAATTACTAGACCCATGCTGGGCTAATATCATTCATTATTGAATATGAATTATATAGGCGTTAGATAATTCAAGTTAGTTTTCCGAGCTTCTCTGTCTCTGCTGAAACATAAATTACTACTAATACTACCTACTACTCTTTCTTATCCGCACCCAAATGGTGCATAGGGCACAGCGTTGGTACACGAAGTGAGATCAATTAATAATATGATATTCAAGTTGGAAATTTTGTGTTTGGTGTTGGTACCAGTTTTAAAATAATTAGTTTTTCTTACATTTTATTTGAAAACAATTACATATGCTCGGAAAAAAATGCATGGCTAAATCAGTTTCCATTGCTGCTTCAGCAGTTCACATCAGAACTACGGTTCGTGATTCACGCTAGATGCATGTCAGTCAATGGCCAGTTTGGAGGCAATTTGTGGAGTATCATATTAATATTTCATATATATGATACTTTGGACTAGAACTGAAGCGTAGGACTGGTCATCTTAACTTCATGTTGATAACAAACGATCAAAACTATGCACCATTGGGGGCGATTAAGGAAAAGGAGAAGTAGTCTTGGGATCCAGTGTATGAATCTCCTTGTATAATATTCTTATGTTCCATATTCTATTCTATTGCGGTGCTCAGGGTATTGAGCTCCTGACGTCACTGCGACCTGTGTACAAATACTTGTTTTCTCACTCTTGATGTCCTCAGATTAATTTTTACATTGTGTTGTGCACTTAATTGGTGCTATGTTATGTATATTGCCTTGAAATTTTATGTCAATTTTTTATACCTAGCTCTAAGTGTCTGAGTGCATAACATTAAAATACAAATAAATAAATATGCAATGTTGAATAGTATTAATGCATTTCACGTCTAGCATGTAAACATTACGTAGTTAAAGAGATAAAACAGTAGATATGTTGTTTAGTACACCAACTAGATGCAAAAGATATACTTCTTAGTCGTTTTCTTGTAAGGAAACATTCTATGCGCGTGTAAATCCTAACATGGCTTCTAAACTATTTATACAGATATTTCATAGTTAGATACTTAAACTTAACCGTCAAAGCGGTATTTATTTATTTATCAATTATATACTTATATATATACATGGTGTAACAAAACTCTAGGTACAACCCGAAAACTGGTGAATCTACATCATATTTGGAGTCCAATATGTAAGGTGACTTTGGAATCTGAGCTTGAAAAAAATTTTTTTTTTCTTCTCATAAAAGCTTTTATTAGTACCGCAGATTAAGTAAAACTGCACAAATTCATATTAACCTTTACCGGTCCCCGGGCGTGTATTCCACGCCCAACGACATTTACCCTTATGGTCCCGCGGCGTGTATTTCACGACAAATTTAGAGTTCGCTTTTAAACGATTTTAATGCATGTTAAAACACAATTTGAAAAAAAAAATTACTTGCTATGAAAAGCTGAACAATTGATTACTAGTTATAAATATTTAAAACATAAAAATTCCTGTAAAATTCATAGTAAATAAGCACTTAAAAAAATATAGCGTTTTTCCCCGGACTTGAAAATATTAATTATTTTCAGCAATCCGTCAGTTTGTATTCACCCGTCTACCTGACCTGTTGGAAAGGGATTAGTGTCGGTACGGTGACTATGCGTTAAATTTTTTTAAATTACCCATTTATTTATTTTTTAAATTTTTATACGTATTTCGTAATACTATTGTGAAAACGTATTTGCAATATTTTTAAATACAATAATTTTTTTATTTTGGATTAGATAAAATGGCAAACAACGAAAGTGAATACGGCAATTCACATAGTGACACTGATAGTGATGTTTTTTTATTTATTTAAAACTTCATGTACAATTGAGGCATATAGAAACAAAGGTGGAATTGTCCACCTGCAGTCGAAAATGAGTTAAATATGCAGTTTTGTTTGGAAAGTTATGTATTTTCTCCATAGAATATTTGTTTGTCAAAAAAACAATGTCATTTAATTTTTGATTCAAAGTTTTGTTGTTGAAACAAAAACGGCAGTATCCAATACAAAAACGGCAAAATTGCAAAACTAAACAAACGTTTTTTCGTGATTGCCAACAAGCTTTTTAACAAAAATCTTCCAACCAACCAAAAAATTTAAAAAAAAAAAATAAATTTATTTTT
>JAGVSP010000587.1:0-75962 GCA_022494985.1 Micrasema minimum
TAAAATGATAACAAAAAACAAAAAAAAAATCGTACCTAAGATGTAAATCACCATTTAAAAAAAATAAAATAAAAACATGTCCCGTATATCATAATTGCGCTGCCTCAAATATGAGCCTAGCCGTTCGATTAGTGTCTGATTCATATACGTTGTATATTACAGCTAATAGCTACTAAAGCTTTCCCTTATCGGCACCCAATGGTGCATAGGGCACTGCATTTGCTCACCGCACATTGTATACAAACCCTTATTAGTTCTCTGCAGGAGTAAATTAGTGATTCATGAGTCTGCGATTAATCAACACGTGGTCATTAGCGCACATTAAACAGTTGGGCTGCTGTTCCAACGTCTAGATTAATTACCGAAGAACTGTAATCATTGGCACCTTATCAGACCGCTAGTATTCTATAAACAAAGCAATCTGTATGACAAACAATTGTGCATTACTTTGACAAATTCTAATTGCAGTAAGATCAGTGCAAATGAAATCAGACCGAATTGTTGCTACTAATTATTTGCCATCAATTTAACTGTATCCACTTTTAATAATTTTTAATTATATTTTCCATTTATTAAACTCATAATACACAGTGCGTGTTTTTTAAATACGTTTAAGTACATGTGTGATACCTTGGACTGGTACTGAAACGTATGAATGATCAATATGATCATCCTACCTTCATGTAATAAAATGATCAAGACACACTGTACTTGGTGTACCGACGCAGTGCCCTATGCATGTGCGGATAAGAGGAAGTAGTATTAGTAAGTACATAAATATTAAATAGATATTTATCGAGTCTTTTTTCAGTCCAGCACAACTCTACCGATTTTTTTAAAGCTAATCTGCGAAAATTTAATAGATTCAATTTTAACTGGAAAAGGCGAAGAAAAGATGGTTGAATACGCGACCAAATGCTTTTCATTGCCCCTATCACTGTCTCGGCTCTAAGATTGGCATAAACGCATTCACCCCAACCTGCTCAAGGAGCTGGCCCAAATTTACAGTGATAAGGATATTAGTAATCTTAGATTTTAGGCGTTAGTTAAGACTACCTTCCACCCAAATTTGACAAGTATTTGTACACATTTAAATGTTGTTAAAATAATTTCCTTTCACGTTATCGTCTTTCAGTCACAAAGTCCATCGTGCAAAAAATATTCTGAGCCAAAATAGCATGAAGAAAAACATATATATCATTCAGTTTACACACAAATATAGATGCTTTTCATTCCACTGAAGAAAGCTTTACTGTATCGTAACTCTCTCTTCTCACCACAACTTTCATGACTCTAATTTAGAGATAATTTGTCCACAGTCTAATTTCATTTCCAAAATCAACCATTAAGAAAACCTTAAATTATTATATTTGATTTTTTATGTGTTTTTTAAAAAAAAAGTTTCATGTTTACTAACTAACCATCACGCCATTTCCCCGTAGAGGTAGGCAGAGAGGATAGAACGCCATACCACTCTGTCCTGACATACTTCCTTTGCTTCCTCTACATTCATACATCTTCTCACGCACATACGCCGGTTATTCCGACTTTTTAGATGTCCACTTTCAAGTATTAGACTAACTGGTCATGCCATGTCTTTCTTGGCCTTCCGCGGCTTATACATCCAGGCACCCTTGCATTAAAACTTCTTTTAGCCCGTTTTTTCATCACTTATTCGCTCCACATGACCAAGATCATCGTAAAAGCCCTTTGTTAATTTTTTGTCGATAATGCTTAATCTCAGCTTGCACTCTGCTCTAATTTGGACATTTGTACACCTTACATACATAGTCTTGAATTTTGCGTCATCTGTGCCTTTGGTGGCTTAGAGTCTCAATTTGTTGCCTACTGCAAAATTTATGATGTCTTTTTGGGGTAATAAACTATAATAATTGGATTTATGTATGAATTAATTATCTGTAAAATGCATTTTTATCTGTTGTTTGTCCTTAAACAAAATACGAAACAAATCGTCATGATTATTAATTCGTGAATGAGATCATACCAAGAAAATGCATCAAAGCAAAGCTTAAAGCTCCTTACTCTCAAGCTTATTTTACATATCATGCACTTCACCAGAGTCTATATTTTGGGAATGATTATTATATCTGGCTTAATTACTAACAAACAACTGCTAAGTTAGAGAATGTTTTGAGATCGCCAACAAAACATATTAGTGTACTTAATTTCATTTGTGAATGCAAATGTACGCATGATTTACAAAACTTATATATGTTGTTACTGTTTTTAAAAATATTAGAATTCATATAGATGGGATTAAAAGAAACTTCAGTAAATTGTATTTTATTTAAACAGTGTTGAGTTGGATCTTGAAAATACCTAAAAGATAATATATTTTGCTATTTTACGCAAAGCAAAAAATTGTAAACTCAAAAGATGAATAATGGTATTAATATCCAAGGTACTCAAGGAATTCCTTGTTTTTAGGTGAAACACCCTGAAGAGAATTTATAATTGTATGTGTTATCGCTTGGCCTGGGGGCAGTTTGTAGGATCCATAATCTCCACAACGGAGCGGATTATATGGAATGATGATGATGGATAGATGTGTTAAAAAACGAAGTCTACGAAGTCGCACTTTAGGAGATTTATTTGAAAAATATACCTACCATTAAATAAATAAATCAGTCCAAAATGACGAAGATAACGCAGTCACAACCCAAAAAACGTTAGCAAAAAAATCAAAATAAAATTAATTTACCACTTGGTATTCCAACACTAGACGATGAGAGATTTTTCCTATATATGGAATTTGGAATAATGACCACGACCTGGTCAATGTCATGAGCCTCTAACTTATTTTTAATCTAATAAAACATCACTTATCTAACAATATTCAAGTGAATGATGAGTTGTAAAACGACCACATTTCCAAACTCAATTTCGATAACATAGATCATCTACCATTATTAAAGCTAGGTACTTGTTTAAAAGTTGAAATCATTAGTCAAATTATATCCCAAACTCATTTTGAAAAATAATGGGTTTAGGGTGAAAAGAAAAAAGGGGTAAAAGGAAAAAAATAATTTTAAAACGGCTTACTAAGATTGCATAAACGCATTCTCCCCACCGATCAAGGAGCTGGCCCAATTTACAGTGATAGAGCGATATTAGGTAATCTTGTATTTGAGGCTCGTTAGTTTAAGACTACCTTTCCTACCCAAATTTGACAAGTATTTGTTACACATTTATATGTTGTTAAAATAATTGTCTTTTCACGGTTGTATCGGTCTGTCTAGTCACAAAGGTCCTCGTGCTAAAACATATTCTGAGCATTTATAGCATGAGAAAATAAACACATATATATCATTCCAGTTTTCACACAAGTATAGATGCTTTTCATTTCACTGATGAAAGCTTTTACTGTATCGGTAACTCTCTACTATCTCCCACAACTCTTTCATGTAACTCTAAACTTTAGACGATATTCTTGTCCACAGTCTAATTTTCATTTCTCTAATCAAACCATTAAGAAAACCTTAATTTTTTATTTATGAATGTTTATGTGTTTTAAAAAATAAGTTTCTGTGTTAACTAACATTTAAACATCATCGCATTTTAACACGTAGCGGTAAGTATGGCAAGAGTGATGTCTCCCCGCCTGATTCGACAAAGTCCACTCATGTCTGATCATACTTCCTCTTGCCCGTCCTACGGACCATTCATGACATTACCTTCTCACGCACATACGCCGGTTTATTCACGACGCTCTTTAGATGTCCACACTTTCAGAGTAGTTAGTGCGTACTGCGTATATTCCATGTCTTTCTTGGCTCTTCCGCGGGCTTATACATTCCAGTACACTTGCCATACAAACTTGCGTTTTAGCCACCGCGGCATAAACCGTTCTCGAATCCACTGCAGTCAGCTACTCATGAACTTATGTCAAGAGATAAAGAGCTCCCAAGCTTGGTGTTAACTTCGTATGTCGATATTGCTTATCTCCAGCCTTTGCACTTCTGCTCTAATTTGGACCTTTTGTACACTTATCATACTTAGTCTTGAATTTTTGCGCATTCGTTGTGACTTTGGCTTTGGTGGCTTAGAGTTCGCTCAATTTTGTTCGCCCCTACTGCAAAATTTATGATGTCTTTTTGGGGGTAACTCAAACTATAAATAATTGGATTTTTGTATGAATGGGGAAATATATTATCTGTAAAATGATTTTTATCTGTTGTTGTTTGTCCTTAAAACAAAATATACGAAACGAATCGTCATGTTTATTATTCTGTGAATGAGATCTATACCAAGAAAATGCATCAAAGCAAAGCTTAAGCTTAAAAATCAGACTCCTTAATTAAGCCTTTATTACATATTCATGCACTTCACAGAGTTCTATATTTAGTGGAATGATTTTATATATGGCTTAATTTACTAACCAAACAACTGCTAAGTTTAGAGTATGTTTTGAGATCGCCAACAAACATATTAGTGTACTTAATTCATTTGTGAATGCAAATGTACGCATGTTTACAAAACTTATATGTTGTTACTGTTTAAAAAATATTAGAATTCATATAGATGGGATTAAAGAAACTTCAGTAAATTGTATTTTATTTAACAGTGTTGGAGTTGGATTCTTGAGAAATACCTAAATATATATATTTTGCTATTTTACGCAAAGCAAAAAATTAAACTCAAAAGATGAATATGGTATTAATATCCAAGGTACTCAAGGAATTCCTAGTTTTAGGTGAAAACACTTGAAGAGATTTATATTTGTATGTGTTATCGCTTGGCCTGGGGGCAGTTTGTGGATTCCCATATGCTCACATAGGGAGCGGATATGGTATGATGATGATGATGATGTGTTAAAAAACGAGGCCTACGAATTCGCACTTTAGGAGATTTGATAATATCCTACATTTAAATAAATAAATCAGTCAAAATGACGAAGATACGCAGTACTCCCAAAAACGTTAGCAAAAAAATCAAAATAAATTATTTACCTTGGTATCCAAACACAGATGATGAAGATTTTTCCTAGATATGGAATTTTGGATAATGACCAACGACCTGTCAATGTCATGGCCCTAACTTTTTTTAATCTATAAAACATAACTTATCTAACAATATTAAGTGTATGTGAGTTGGAACGCCAACATTTCCAAACTCAATTTCGATAACATAGATCTATCTATCCATTTTTTAAAAAGCTAGGTAATTTTTAAAAGTTGAAATCATTAGTCAACATTATATCCTAGCTCATTTCGAAAAAATAATGGGTCAGGATGAAAAAGTAAAAAAGGATAATGAGAATGAAAATAATAAGAAACTTACGACTAAAGTTAAGATTGATGGAGGCGGCCACCTCGCCCATCTTGTTCTTAGCCTTAACTTTGTAGAGTCCAGCATCTGTCTCTATCACATCGTCTAACTCCAAGACGACCAGGAATTTGTTGGTTTCGACGGACTGTATCCTGAAAAGTGAAAAAAAAAATATTGGTATTTTTTTATTGAGAGGAAAACCGACAGTTTTACAAATAATTTTAGAAAAACAAACAGAATAAACCAATTAAAGGTTTTCACAGGTAGATATGAAACACGCTTTTGTTTTAAACAATGACATAAAACTTTATGGTGCAAATTACATAAATTAGTGTAAATTTTTCTTGAATATTTTCTTGGTAAATCGTAATAATTTTCAGCAAAAAATCTCTTACGCACATCTGAGAATACAGATGCATTTTTACATAAAGTGCACGATTAATCTGTTTCCAGCTGTAATTACATTTAAGCGTTCTTATTTATCATCACTTTAACAACTTCTTGTAAGAAAACTGCATCATAAACAAGACTTAATTTTAAACGCGGTCATAACAAGTCCTGCAATAAAAGTGCATTTTTAAAACAAATTTACTGTAAGAGGAATGCATTTATAACTTTCTTTAAATAAATTACGCGTAGTTATTCAGAAGTGAGGCCACCGACACAGCGACCCTTGGTATCTGCTGTCATCCGGCGAAGGCGTTTCGGCTGGCTAGGCTATATACTATCTTATCAATCATACTATTTCCCGTAGGGGTAGGCAGAGAGAATAGAAAGCCATACCAATCTGTCCTGACACGCTTCCTTCGCTTTCTCTACATTTATACATCTTCTCATGCCCACACGCTGATTATTCCGACTTTCCGCATGTCCACTTTCAGGTACTTTTCGTACTTAAGCATGCCTTGTCTTTTTGGCCTTCCTCGGCTTCTACATCCAGGCACACTTGCATTTAAACTTCTTTTAGCCGTTCTTTCATCACTCATGACCAAACCATCGTAAAAGCCCTTTCTTAATTTTGTCGATAGTGCTTATCTCAGCCTTGCACTCTGCTCTAATTTGGACATTTGTACACCTATCATACATAGTCTTACCACGCAGAGAGATGACATTTCAACAGCATTCAGTCTACTTTCATCCTTCTTTTTCCAACACCACGCTTCACTACCAAACATAAGGGGTTGGTACCAGAACTGGGTTGTGTACTTCCTTGGCTTCTATTATACATTCAGGCACACTTGCATTATAACTTCTTTCAGTCGTTATTTCATCACAGTGGCGTGGCGTGGCGTCCTCAATATTCCTTACCTAAACTGTGTCCTATTGTCCTCCTTGAGGAGCTCGTCGCTTCTGTACCAGCAGATCTCCGGCTGCGGGGAGCCGAGCAGCTGGCACTCGAACACCAGCTTGTTGCCATCGTCCTCCTGGCGCAGTTGCGGCTTCTGAGTGAAGCTCGGTGCGAAGTCCTCCACCACACCCATCTTCACTGCCTAGTACCTTACCTAAACTGTGTCCTATTGTCCTCCTTGAGGAGCTCGTCGCTTCTGTACCAGCGATCTCGGCTGCGGGGAGCCGAGCAGCTGGCACTCGAACACCAGCTTGTTGCCATCGTCCTCCTGGCGCAGTTGCGGCTTCTGAGTGAAGCTCGGTGCGAAGTCCTCCACCACACCCATCTTCACTGCCTAGTACCTTACCTAAACTGTGTCCTATTGTCCTCCTTGAGGAGCTCGTCGCTTCTGTACCAGCAGATCTCCGGCTGCGGGGGAGCGAGCAGCTGGCACTCGAACACCAGCTTGTTGCCATCGTCCTCCTGGCGCAGTTGCGGCTTCTGAGTGAAGCTCGGTGCGAAGTCTCCTCCACCACACCCATCTTCACTGCCTAGTACCTTACCTAAACTGTGTCCTATTTGTCCTCCTTGAGGAGCTCGTCGCTTCTGTACCAGCAGATCTCCGGCTGCGGGGAGCCGAGCAGCTGGCACTCGAACACCAGCTTGTTGCCATCGTCCTCCTGGCGCAGTTGCGGCTTCTGAGTGAAGCTCGGTGCGAAGTCCTCCACCACACCCATCTTCACTGCCTTGTACCGGCACTGCCAAACTCGTGGGAGGCTGTCGCCTTGAGGATCTGCGCGCTTCTGTACCAGCAAATCTAGGCTGCGGGAACGAGCTAATGGCACTCGAAAACAGCTTGTTGCCATTATCTCCTGGCGCAGTTGCGGCTTCTGAGTGAAGCTCGGTGCAGTCCTTCCACCACACCCATCTTCACTGCCTTGTACTCGCGGCACGCTCGAGGGAGGCTGAACGTAAATTATCTGCGATACACAAATTAGGGTCGAGATATATATTAAACCTTTTTTAAAAACAATTATTACGTCATAATGTGTTTTACTCACTTAACAGCATACCACACACCACGTATTCGCGGCCATTTCCCATACTAAAAACGTAATTCTCGATTTTAGAACTTAATATTTTTTAAAATATTACGTCATAATAGTTTAAAAATTAATTTTTACATAGTACTAAATAAATACTTATATTACATTACACTTATTTTTTTTCTCCTAACTATTCTTAATCCTACCATTATTACTTTTTTCAATTAATCTATAATATTATATAATACCTCCACTAATATTCTTCACACATATATTTTTTACATTTAACCCTAAATAACTTTACATTTTGTTCATTTCTTATTTCATCTGGAATCTCCTCATACATTTTAATGCCCTTATACATTAGACAATTCTGTGATATAGAATTTTTTTTCTTGTCTTATCTAATATTTTTTGAACCTCTTGTTGCATATTTATGAAAAAAAGTAATTGGTTTTTTAATTTGTTTTGCAAATATCTTGGAATTATCCTTTTAAAAAATTTGTTAATTTTATTAGCAGCATTACATTAAATTTTTTGGTCTACTGGCATAATATTCAAAAGTTTATATAATTTTTTTAATGTTTGTTCTTCTACTGCACTTCAATATGATTCGCATGGCTTTGTTTTGCAGAATTTGTAATTTTTTTAGATCTCCTTCATTACTCCTTCATTAGAGCAATGATTTTTTTCACACTTTTTAGATATCGACCAGATGCGTGTTTGCATCGTTTTATTTTTTTTGATATTTTATCTGTAAAAGGAGATAAATAATAAATTATTTAAAAAATAACGATACAACACGCATCTGGTCGATATCAAAATTGTGTGAAAAAATCGTTGCTTTAATGTCAAATTCCAGGGAGAAAAACGAAGAATACGTTAGTATGGGATGCGGCAGCGAGCCACGTGGTGTGGTTTGCTATTAATAATTATTATATCAACAACTTATGATTTTGGCCTTATTTTAATTCGAAAAAATCCTTTTTATTAAAAAATAATGTCTCATTTTAAACATTCTACCAGTCGATTTTTCTGGCAGATTTTCTATTTTATTGGTTGTTGAAATTGGATTTATATATGAATTCTGACTCATTAACCATCACGCCTTTTCTCCTAATAAGTAGGCAGTAAGGATAGAACGTCGCAATACTCTCTCCTGCCAGCGAATGAATTAAAATAAAGACTAAGCTGTGTGATTATGAAATATTTCCACAACTTGCCTTAGGGCTAGTGGAGTGATTATATTCGATTAATAACTACGGACAAAATAAATTTGACGAAGTCTAGAATAACATAGCAGCAAATGTAGTTAAAGCCAAAACGTATTTAGACCAAAATGGCTTCTAGCAACCAATGTCGTAAAAGCCATTTTGACCTAAAGGAATTTTGGCTTTACTACATTTGTAGCTCGAAGGGGCGATATTGTCACGTGACCAAGTTCTTGAATTAATTTTTGTAGTAATAAAGTAATGATTTTTCCCCGCTTTTTAGATTTTCATAAAAAGCGGGATTGTATGGGTAGCCTTAATTTTAGGAAATTTTTATTTTTAGAGCTAGTAAATAAATTGTTTAAAAAATAAAACAATACGAGCACGCCCCTGGTCGATGTCAGAGACGTGTAAAAAAAAAATTCTGTTGTGCTTAATTCTAGGGAGAAAAACGAGGACTACGATGGTATGGGAAACGACCGAGTAACACGTGACAACGCACCCTCTTACTACCTATTGTAAATATCAGATTAATAATACATTCGTAAAATACCAAAAAAACGTTGGGGCGGTCTGAAATGTCGTTTATTTTATTCACGAGATTATTTTACCGAATTTCGCTTTGAAGATCGAGATACAGATGTTTTCTCAAGACAGGAATTTGGAACATTTAGGCATTTAGGTCTTAAGGACCGTCATGGGCATTGAAAGATCGCTTTACACACTGTGTTATAGGCAGTGAGTCCCGTAAATTCCATATTAAACTTCATGTCTTCAGACAAATCTCCACTTCTATTGAAGAAGCTTCCGTTTTCAGGAATCCTTTTCCATGCACGGGAATGTGGATTTTCAAGCATTTTCAGGCCTCTTGACCTGTTATTGGCTAAGCGAAGTCGTCAACGCAAAGCTAATATTTCATTTGGTGTTATTAGGAACAGCTTCTACAAATGAGAAAAAACAAACAGTTATTAAAGCAAAAATTGAAGCCAATTACAAGTTCTCTTAAATTATTTATTTATTTTATTGTTTTTACGCCCATAGACATTTTTAATTATTACACAGTAGGTAGCTATTCATTACCGCCAGAGATGGCATCCAGACACTGTTCCCTAAAATGCACTAGATTTGTGTTGAAAATATCAATATTGTTAGTATACTTGTTAGCCAGTGCGTGCAATTATAATGAACAGTACAAAGAAAGTCGAAGAATTGTAAAATAATCATAAGTTAAAAAAGAAATAACCAATATTGAGCAGCTTCAGCACTACTAACACCCTCCGCTGCAACTACAACAACTAAATCATCCCTCAATACTTCATCAAACCTACAGGCAACCTAACCATCTGCAACCTCACCGGACCCTCTAGGTACCAGGAGCCATTACTGACTAATCGCCCGCCGTCACAAGTAAAGAGAAGTACGAACGGACCTGATAAAGAGGTTAAGATTACAGTTGAATATGTCAATATCACCAAAACTGTCATTATTACAAGTACAAGCAATCAGTATTGAACGCTGCAGCTAGACTTATTTTCGGAATTTCTAAGTTCGACCACATCACTATCCACTGCTAAAGAAACTGCACTGGCTGCGCTTTTCCACAAAGGGTAGAATACAAACTCTGTTGGCTAATGTACAAAGCCATGCATGATGCCGCTCCAGACTATTTAAAAGAGCATTGCATTCCAGGTGAACTAGCTGAAAGACGTCTCACACTTCGATCAGCTACATCTACAGCTATAAGCAGGGTTTGAGTTCCGATCCGTTTTCAGC
This sequence comes from Micrasema minimum, assembly GCA_022494985.1. NCBI lineage: Eukaryota > Metazoa > Arthropoda > Insecta > Trichoptera > Brachycentridae > Micrasema > Micrasema minimum. The sequence goes on from JAGVSP010000587.1 coordinate 10,647, forward strand.
GCACAAGATTTGGAGAGCGTTTTGCGCGCTTTTGCGGTTGCGGGCCCTGTGGCTTGGAATGCTCTCCCACCAGAAGTGCGCAACTGTGAGAGTGAAGTGATGTTTCGAAGAAGAAACTTAAGACCTATATGTTCTCAAAATATTTGGATTAATTTTGATAATGGTATTTTCTACTCAGAAATTGAGTTTTCACTCACTTTGAATTTCCCGAGCCGTTAAATTCAATATTTAAAGCACCCTTGAGGCATATTTATACGAAAACGGCGCTTTATAAATTATCCATAATCATAATACGCCCTGTAAACGATTAAATATGCACATTCCTGTGCTTCGAGGAAGCTTATTTACGTCTGTCGAGATACCATGAACGCACTCAGAAGTTTTTATCCTGTTTTGCGCACCTGATTTCTTAGTTCGCGCTTGTCCGATTTTAAACGAATGTGGCTTACTGCTCTACCCACCAGAAGTAAAAACTGTGAGAATGAAGTGATGTTTAGAAGAAAACTTAAGATCCTAAGGCGTTTAAACAAACAGAAACGGCGTTAATGGTATTTTGGCGCAGACGCAGCGTAGGCGTGGAACACTTTAAGGCACGGACGCGATTTAAACGCGTCGCTAAACGTCATTCCTGTAGCTCAAGCACAGATAACTATCGACGTAGTTAAAAGCGTGCTATTTACGTGCTAACGCTAAACGATTTAACCGATCACAGTTCGATACCGTGGTAGCTTATTTCGGCTGTGTTCGTCGTGTGTTCAACGTTTTCGCCGAGCCGATCATAGCCGAGCGGGGCCGATGCGCGCAATATCGCGCCATTGATCGCGGCCTTACTCAAACGTAAAATCAATGCGCTTGTTCGGATTATTATATTATCGGCTGTTTTTCTCAATATTAAGGCGTTTGCGCGGCGAAAACCGGCAGGCGTGGTAATAAATATTGAGGCACGGGCGATTTAAAACGAATAAGATATTTCGGGAAATTTCTCGCGATGTATGCGCTCGTTTAATCGCGTCCGATCCTTAACTTTTAACGCTGTGTTCCATCCGTGATCGCGAAAACGTTAAACGCCCATGGGTATGAAATCGCCTATCACGTCGCTTATTACCGAATCGGTACTGATCTGTGATCGAGCAACTGCGATGTTTCGCACATCGATCGCTTCCGTGCCTTATCTGTTCCACGCCTAAAGCCTTGCGATTTTTCTCTATGTTTAACGCCTAGAAGGGTTCTACATGCCGAATCAATTAAATATATAAAAACAAGAAAAAATGAACGATGATAAAATAAAACTATAAACACAGTAAGAAATATAGTAAATTTATCCTTCCTGTGGGCATAGTTTGGTAGCGCGTTTGGCTGCCATGCTAAGGCTCGACTCCTGATAGGGGTCAATATTAAAAACATCTATTTGAATGTGAATTTCACATATAAACAATTCATATGTGATACCTTGGAATGGCGTCGAAACGTAAGACTGATCATCTTGCCTTCATGTAACAAATGATCATGATTCATTGCACTTGGTGTACCAATTCAGTTCCCTATGCACCACACTGGGGGCGGATACAATGAAGGCCCCACCCTTTTCCTAGACTGCTTTAAAGACTTTTGAGTCTTTTTTCAGTCCAGCCAACTCTACTGATATTTTCAACAAGCTAAACCGCGATTTTAAGATTGTTAGTGTGATAAAAATAAGGATAAATTAACGTTATGTACGCGAACAAATGGTTTCATTGTACCCCTACCACTGTCTCGGCTTATGTATAATAATTGTCATTGTTTCCATCACCCAAACCAACCAGAGTCGGCCCAAATTAACAGTGGTAGTGATGTTAGTTTCTACCCCGATCATTATTTATTAGTAATTACTACCTGCAAAGTAAAATGATACCTAGCGACGTAATATTAATATGTCACTTGGTATTATTTTCCCATGCGCATATTATTTCGCTTGGTAACATTTTCCTTTCCACCGTCGCGTCGATATTATTTTACTTTTACGGTCTTGTTTCAGATCATTTTTATATAAATGATTAAGATTCACTGCACAGACGAGAAGTTTGGAAGGGAATATGGATATCTAGGCGTTTACAGGGCTTTTATGACCTGTATTGGCCGGGTTAGGTGGCCACTTGATGTATTACAACATTCCCCATTTCACCTAGTATTTGATATCCATATCTGCCAATCATCAGAACTTGTATATATACAGTGAAATGGCGCGACGCTTCACATGTGAACACTCTCTGTCATCCATTGAGAAAATTGCCAAGCATTTTAGCAGAAACCTTTATGATTGCAAGTGAGATTCTTACCGAATTATGTCACCTACTAGGAAACGCCTGAAGATGAATCTTCAATTTGTTACGCTTATAACTTTGTGAAGCGTCGCGCCATTTCACTGTATATATCGTGGGTATACTGGCAAAAAACGGCTAACTCGAAAATATGCTGTTTGGATTTAATGATGCAGTGTTGTTAAGTTTTTAAAGCTCTACAATCGGCAGAAACACAAATTTTGGATAACTTATAAAGCGCTTTTTTTCTGAAGTACCTAACCTAAAATCATATTTCTTTCTTTCTCTAAAATAAAAAGGAAATACTGCTATTAACAAAAAAGTTTTTCTAAGTATGAAAATTAATTACATGTTTGAAAAAATGAGAAATAATTAAAGTTTCAACTCATAATACAATAGAATAAAAAATTAAAAAAAATTGGAAAAAAAAACTTAAAGGCTTGATTTCTCAAAACAGGTATATTAGAGTTAACGTTTTTTGCCAGTATACCCACGATATACAAGTTCTGATAATTGGCAGATACGGATTTCAAATACTAGGTGAAATGGGGAATGTTGTAATACATCAAGTGGGCACTTAACCCAGCCATTTGACGGTCATAAGCCCTGTAAACGCCTAGATTTATTTATTTATTTATGGATGATTTATAAAGCGCTATTTTCGCGAGAAATCGCCTCAAGAGCGCTGAATATAGATATCCATATTCCCTTCCAAACTTCTCGTCTCTGTTGAGATGTCTAATTGTAATTGTTAGCCCGTAATGGGTGAAATTCAGTTTTTTTCTACAAGTATTTGGACACACTCAAAATGTTGTTTATAATATGAAATTATTGGTTCTAGAAATTCCTATAAATTATGCCAAACTCTCGTTTGGTTAAAAATACACTTCCAATATTCAAACTAATCCGTATTATTTTCATACAGTATCCGTTTCAACTCCTATAATAACCGCGGTAGCAGTCTGTTTATCAAAAGGGTGTTATTATTATTTGGCAGTCCGGGAATAGCCACTGTGTAAACACAATCACTTTTGAATACGAACCGGAATATCTCGAGATAATAATAAGCGCGTACGTCAGAGGATCTCCCGTTGCCAAATCTCGACTATTTTTAGGAGTTGTAACTGTTAAAGTTGTAACTGTAAGAAGTTGTTGCATTCAAATTATAAGACTCACCACGAAATGTTTATCTCTGAAGGAATTTAAGTGAATTATATTATTGATATCCCAAAAGAGACAGAGAAACTCTGGAAACGAATGTGGGTTATCTATCTAACCACCTCAACAGGCCAGGTGGCGCAATTACAGAAGGGAACAACGTTACAAACACCCAGGCTTGAGAATAATCCCTTATTATTTTTTTTTGTTCACACCGGGAATCGAACCCAGAACCTCCGTATCGTGAGTCCAGCATCATAGTCATTACGCTACGGAGGCTGCTTGTTATTATATCGTTAAGAGAATAAAGCTACGATTAAAAAATGCTCAATATTTAAGCCTTTTATGTTCAACAGATGAAACAATTATTAAGAAATAGTTTCACAAAATAATATTTTGCTTCAGGATTTGAACCTGGGTTATTTGATTGCCGGTTAGGTACTCATTATTTATTTAACTTTTCGAAAACAGTTTTTGCAGAGAACGCAATACTAGATATATATTTCATTTTATATCCCTACAGAGATGAGGTAGAATTCTTTTAAAAATTCAGGAATATGAATATTCGAGCGTTTACAGGGCTTATGACCTGTCATTGGCTGGGTAAAGGGGCCACTTGATGTACTACAACATTCCCCATTCCGCCCATCACCTGATTTTAGAACTACTATATATTGAACTCGTCTTCGTCATTCCGCGGAATAGGGAATGTTGTAGTTAATCAATTGGCCACTTAACTTCCAGCCAATGACAGGTCATAAGCCCTGTAAACGCCTAGATAATCCCCAGAGTTTCTCTGTCTCTGTTGGGATAGATAGAAGACCCGACCCAGATTCAAATCCAGGAGCGAAAGGTTATTTATTTACAATTTGACATCTCAACAGAGACGAGAAACTTGGAAGGGAATATGGATATCTAGGCGTTTACAGGGCTTATGACCTGTCATTGGCTGGGTTAAGTGGCCCACTTGATGTATTACAACATTCCCCATTTCACCTAGTATTTGATATCCATATCTGCCAATATACAGTAAAATGGCGCGACGCTTCACATGTGAACTCTCTGTCATCCATTGAGAAAATTGCTAAGCATTTTAGGTTATTTATTTTTTTAAGTGATTTGATAAATGCACATAGCAATTGTGATTTTTTCTATCTTTCTTTTGATTTGTTTAATAAAAACGTAAATTAATAAGTAGATTAATAAAGTAAAAATTATAATAATAATTATCAGTGCTTATAATATTAAATACGCATAAAAAATCTTATGGGATACAGGGTGACCTGAGAAAACACTATTAATAAAAATAAAAAATAACATAGTTAAGTCACGTATGAAAACACCCTGTAGTTGAATAACGCTAATTTATACAATTCAGGTCTCATTTCTTCATACAAATAAATCAATGAATTCATTCATAACTCGACTTCAATAGTATTTTTTTTATTTTCAAGTTAGTACATGGATAGATACAAAAATTAAGTACCTATGTATACTAAAACAGATTTAAGAAGAAGTTGGATCTTGGCGCTAATTTATTTCTACGTATTTCACATAATTATAGTATTTTTGCTGCTTTCAAGATCTTTATCGCGGAGTTATTATTAAATATATATTAAATTGGCATTTTTAAAAAAAATGGGCTTGTAAATCTCAATTTTCTGTGAATGCAGAAAAATAAAACAATGAATCACAAAACTTTAAGTGCAATCCGTTTGTAAACCGGACAGTTAATAAGCGAGATACAGTCATTTATACTTTTTATTCTACATACGATCGGTAAGGCCACAGAACCTATCGCTTTTCATACAAAACTTAATTTAATTTAATTTATTTTTGTATCTCGCTTAAATCAATATTTTGATGCTGTAATGAGATCGAAAACGCTAGATTCGAGCGGAACCTTATGGAATATGCGACAGTCGTCAAAAGGGCTAGATATATCGCCTAAGCTAGTAATACAATTTGTCATTATTAATATCCTCTCTACTAGGTGGCGTGTACCTGTCTCAGAGAATCGAGAATCGAAGATTGGCGTAGTACATTCTAGGCTTTTTGGTTCGGATCTAGTTAATTCCAAAAGATTCTACTGAATCTCTCACTGTTTATAAAGCGCCATTACTGCGCTGGCGGGCTAGTCAATACTATGCAGACCCGCATAAATAAATTCGAATTTATTGCGCAGTGAAAATAAACCATTATGAATAATATAAATAATTGAAAAATTTAATTTTTGTAATTAAGTTTAAGTTAATTTAAATTTTTAAAGATTGGATTTAAAAGATGCTGTGTAGATTGCCTAGCTGAAAGGAGTAATTTAGTAGCAAAACACTTCTAGAGCTTTTCAGTAAACGTATTGAAGGTTCATCGTATCAATTTTATTTAACGGTTATTTTTTATAAATAAACAATATTATATACATCGAGCAATAAACATCGATGTAAAAGGGGAAATCAGTGAATATACGTCATATTTGGAGTCGATTTTGTAAAAAAAAATAATTTGTATGACCCATAGTTTTCAAGAAAATTGAGTAAGAAATTCTCGAAATTCTTACAAATTTTAATCAAATATAATTTTTTAGTCAAATTAATGCTATCCATATTCAAAACAACAATAACCACGTAATTTTAATATGAATTTAAAATACTTTTCGAGGCTTTTACAAGAAAAATGCTCAGATTCGAAAGTCATATTACACTTCGACTCCTAATATGATGTAGATTCACCAGTTTTCGGGTTGTACCTAGAGTTTTGTTACTCCATGGATAAGAATAATAAACAAAACAGAATATTAAAGTTGAGCTTAAGGCTGCACATAACGCCAGCGTTACAAATTTAGGTATTTTCAAAATGATATTCTATATAACTACCTCTCCTTAAACCTCTAAAATATCCTTCCCCTTGTACTTTTGCTATGTAATGAGGGAATCCACTGTTTTCTAAAGTTTTTTTTTTCTATAAACGTACTATTTAACCAAGCAAAAAAAAAATATTTAATATTTTTTTATAAGTTATTGATGAAGATACGAAGACATTTCAAATACCGCGCCAAATACTACTATGTACTAAGTGCGTCATTTTTGCAGGAGTGACGTCATAAAACGGGCGGCTAACGGCATGGCACGGCTAACATATTTCTCCAGCCAATAACAAACTGTCAAAAATCTATGCAAACGATTTCTCCAGCCAACTGTCAGTTAAACTGTAAACAGCTGTTCTAGGGAGAGTGAATGCGGCCATCTTTAAAAACGGAAACGGAAAACACTACACTTAGATACAAGAAGTGACGTCATTGTTTAAGATTTTGAAATGAATGCTATTTTCAACATTTTATTTATTTTTAGGTAATTATTGAGATATTTCATCCGACTTCAAAATTTTTCAATATTCGCGTCTACACGAAAGCATTTTTAAAATTCAATTCCGGGTAGCAGTGGATTTCCTCATTGTACATGAAGTTTTAAATAAATAAATTATTAAATATTCCGGATTAATTGTCAACCACAAAGCTTTAAAAAAAATTACGCATATATGTACTACTACCTTTCTTTATCTGCACCCAATGGTGCATAGGGCACTGCATCGGTACACACCGCACTTCGTGAACCAATGCAGCGTCCTATACACCATTAAGTAAAGTACTAAAACATGTGACATTGTATTTTGTAACTTGAGAACAGAGTGGGTGTTTGGGTGAAGCACGAATTATGACTAATCTGCCAAAAAACTATAAAATGTGTAAATATATATTTCTCGAGACCCACCGTTACATTTATTAAACGGTTTTGGCATGTGACAGCTATTCATTCTTCTCATTCTTCGTGTCATACCTCTGCCAGAATTTGAAGACAAAAACACAGGTGTCCAGAGAATTAAAAAAGATAATATGATTGATAGACGGTGTGTTTTTAAAGCTTTTTATCATGATTATTGTGAATACATCATCATCATCATCATACCATATCCGCATATGGATTCCACAAACTGCCTCCAGGCCATCCTCCCAAGTCAAGTCCGCGTCCCGCAGCTCTGACGCAAACTGCCGACGGTTGTAATTACTAATAAATAATGATCGGGGTAGAAACTAACATCCCTACCACTGTTAATTTGGGCCGACTCTGGTTGGTTTGGGTGATGGAAACAATGACAATTATAATACATAAGCCGAGACGGTGGTAGGGGTACAATGAAAGCATTTGTTCGCGTACATAATCGTAAATTCATCCGTATTTTTATCACACTAACAATCTTAAAATCGCGGTTTAGCTTGTTGAAAAAATCGGTAGAGCTGGCTGGACTGAAAAAAGACTCAATAGTCTTTAAAGCAGTCTAGGGAAAGGGTGGGGCTTTCATTGCCGACGAATTGTCAACAGTGGACGACGAGGACGCCGAGAACCTGATGCCTTGTAAAATAGGCAAGCATGGTGGCGGCTCTCGGGAGGCATACGTAGTATGTGGCCTAGCCAGCCAAAACGCCTTCGCCGGATGACAGTAGATACCAAGGGTTGCTGTGTCACTTCTGTGTTCCTTACAAAGTCAAACCACCGCACACCTAATATTCTTCTAAGACACCTATTCTCAAAACTCAGAAGTCTACTATCTTGGGCCCTGGTTAGGTGCATGCATTCGCAGCCATTGTTAATACAGGATACCTAACTAACTATCAAGTTATTTCCTCGTAGGGGTAGGCAGAGAGAATAGAACGTCCATCATTCTTCAAAAATCTCACATACAAAATCCCAGAATGCATAATTGCCCTAGTCTGATCAAGTTATGGGTTATAAAGTCTACCGCTAGGAGCTTAGGTTAAACAGTATCTTTAATTGTAAAGCGCCCTTGAGGTGATTTTTCGCAAAGATGGCGCTATATAAGTAGGCCGATGATTATTATCATTATTCTGTCACGACACACTACCCTTGCTTCCTCAACATTTACTGTTAAATGACCACTTTCGCCATGATTATTGATCACGCCGTGTCTTTTTCGGCCTTCCTCGACTTTTACACTCAGATAAACTCGCATCATAGATCTTTTAGCCGTACTTTCATCGCTCTAAAAGGCGAATCGTCGTAAAAGAGCTTTCATAATTTTGTTCATAACTCCCTTGCATTCTGCTCTAACTACGACATTATTCCATAGTTTTACCACGCATTCGCTTAAGAAACAGCTAAGCATTTAATCTACTTTTGATATTTTTTCCAACTCCATGCTTCGCTTCCATACATAAGATAATATTTTATATCTAGTATTTTTTTTAAATATATCGTATTTCATATCTATGTACTTTCATTTTTTAATCGTATCTATGTTATCGTCTGCGATCAATATAAATATTTTTGTATGGAATAGGTTGCATTTATAACTAATGTTAGAATATTAAAGATAAATACTTAGAAAACATAATACATTAGCCAACAAAGCAATAAAATTAAATTTTAAGGAGAACGATTTTGGAAAACTTGTAATTTTGTACATAATATCTTCTTTTAAAACAATTTAACTTTATTGAAAATAAACCCTGGAAAAAAATAAATACAGGGTAAATATTGAATATTTAAAATCGCCCAAAGTACAATGTGTAGTGTTCCTATTTTACTAAGCATTTCTACATTTTTGGTGTGTTCAAATACTTGTACACAAATCTGGATTTATCCCAAGACGAGAATAGGTATATATTTCATTTTATATCCCTACAGAGATGAGGTAGAATTTTTTCAAATTCAGGAATATGGATATTCGAGCGTTTACAAGGCTTATGACCTGTCATTGGCTGGGTTAAATGGCCACTTTATATACTACAACATTCCCCATTCAGCTTATTAGCGAATAAATTTCTTGTGATTTCGTATTTTTATCGTAGGTGGATCCTGAAAAATACCTAAATTTGCTATTTTACGCTTAACAAAAAATGATCCATTGGTAATAATTTAATATCCATCCATTGGTAGAATAAATTATGACACAAGAAATCCCTAGTTTTAGGTATAAGTGTATGAAACAAGACTTAGAAAGTCGCACTTGAGGAGATTTTAAATATTCATTATTTCCTCCATATTTATTTTTTCAGGGTATTATTTTATGGTAAAATCATTTTAAAAGAAGCCATATGGACAAAATTACTAGTTTTCTAATTTCTAATAAAAATCGTTCACCTTGAAATTTAAATATATCGCCCTGTTGGCTAATTATTAATTACAAATAGGGGATAATTGTCCATAATGTTCTCGTAGGCGTTTCGGCTGGCTAGGCCAAGTATTTATAATTTATATTCTAACATTGTTCTACGAAGTGCAATTAATGCAACCTTCTCTGTACAAACATATATTTATATTGACCGATGTATAGCTTGATCAGAACGATAGTTTTTCACGTTAGAATTTATTTCAATTCAGCTGAGCCAAGGTCCTTTATAAGCCTTGACAAAAATCTAGCTGCGAGGCGAATTGACCTTCCTTGGAAGGGTCCGATGCAAGTCCTTGCAGGAAACCCGCTCGCACAGCGCGGGTGTAAACTGTGCGCCTCCCGGTTGAAGCATAGACCATGATTTTCTCCGCATATATATGATGTTTGTGTAAAAGCGCCAAAAACAAAAAATTAAATAAAGAATCAAGTCTGATAGAGCTTTAAGGGACTTGTTTCAAACGATTACTACCACGACCAGTGCAGTGGTGAGAATGACGTCACGAGTGATTTATATAAATATTTTTCAAAAAAACGGCGCTTAATAAGTTATCCAATTAACTAACTCACTAACTAACTAACCAGCACGCCATTTCCCTGTAGGGGTAGGCAGAGAGGATAGAACGCTATACCACTCTGTCCTGACAGACTTCCTTTGCTTCCTCTACATTCATACATCTTCTCATGCACATACGCCGATTATTCCGACTTTTCACATGACCACTTTCAAGTACTTGACGTACTTGGTCAAGCCATGTCTTTCTCGGCCTTCCGCGGCTTCTACATCCAGGCACACTTGCATTTAAACTTCTTTTAGACGTTCTTTCATCACTCATTCGCTCCACGTGACCAAACCACCGTAAAAGCCCTTTCTTAATTTTGTCGATAATGCTTATCTCAGCCTTGCACTCTGCTCTAATTTCGACATTTGTACACCTATCATACATAGTCTTACCACAGAGAGATCGCATTTCAACAGCATTCAGTCTACTTTCATCCTTCTTTTTCCAACACCACGCTTCACTACCATACATAAGGGTTGGTACCAGAACTCCGTTGTGTACTGCCGATTATTATCGCGTAGCGGAAAAACAACCTTGAACCTAATTATCTAAGTGATTTTTGACTCCACGCGCAAGCGTATTATAAAATGAATGTTTATACATATGAGTCACATCTCGTACAAATCTTGTATAATAGTTACGTATTCCCCGATACAAGTTTCAAGGTGCTTACAGTTTGAAAATAGAACGCTGAAATACTCACCACCACTCCGAGCAATTTTCTCTCAGCCGCAGAACGGCGACAGTAGCGCCGTGGCGCAGACGCGAACTTAGTTACAAGACTTATTCAAAACCAACTAATCGAATATATTTCGCACCCTCCTGCACTGTTGGAAAATTTCAAACAATTCGAATTTCGAACACGCGCACTTTAGTGTCACACTGTCATAATATAAACTTCAGTCGCACATTCACAAAATACAAGTGCATTCGAAATTGGAACATTGCGCCATCATCGAAAACGCCGTAAAACGGAAACGATTCGATTTTCAAATTTAAATTCGATTTTTCGGTTTAAATGTCCCGATTTCACGGCAGTTTTCACGATTTCGCGTCGATTTTGAGCTCTCTCTCTGACGATAGTCGATGTAAATCGCTGTCAGACGGATTCAGGACGGTTTTCGAGCGTCGATAGAGCTGGGCTCTTTCAGTTTCGTTGTCGATTTCAGACTGTCGGAATAAACTTTCTAGGTGAGCTTTTTGGCGACAAGCCGTGGGAGTATTACCTACTCCCACACTCACACATACATGTACACAATATACGTACACGTGCTAGCTGTAGAAGTGACTCTTATGAAGAAATATCAAAAGAATCTCATGACCTATGCACGGATTTGAGATTCGTCCGAAATGTGACTAATGCAGCGAATTTAACAACAGCTCCCGCCCGGACTATTACAAACCCAATCTTTTACATTTCATGATGCAATTAATATCTTATTCATAAACTTGAAAAAAACGGTTGAAAATAGAATGCAAGTTCGTAAAGATTTCATTCTTTCTTTTCAATTGCGGGTTCGATTACCAAAATGTTAAATATTTATTTATTAATATTTGTTTTTCACATCAAAATATTTCTTGAGATACCTTGGACAGGTTTTGAAGCTTAAAACTAGTCTTTCTGCCTTAATGTAGTAAATAATTAGGATAAACTTTATTTAGTGAACCAATGACTCAGATACCACGACTTGACCACTAGGCCACCACCCGTTTATTTTGCTACCATCTTTAGTTATCCTGATAATAATGAAAAAAACACCAAAAACGGAATTCTATATTTTTTCGTTATTTCCCTAGAAGAGTTTGAAGTATATGTGATATTTTTTTTAACCTTTTAGTTTGTCAGTAAATCCTGAATATAATTTTAAACGCTTGTTTTAAGTGTAGCCTTAGCTAGGTGTAACCTTAGCTAAAAGTAGCCCTAGCTAAGAGTAGCCTTAGATAAATGTAACCTTAGCTAAGAGTAGCCTTAGATAAGTGTAACCTTAGATAATGTAACCTTAGCTAATTGTAGCCTTAATAAAAAACACGAATAATTCCGTATGTATGTTTTAAAAATAAGTTTGACACAATTAAGTGGGCAAAATTTTACCTAAATTATACAAAATTTATCGAATTGATAATAATAAGGTCTACTCTTTCTATGCAATACGTTTAAATATGACAGAAAAGAGATCAAATATTTCTTCAAAGCCCGTTGTAAGTTACGAATTCAATCTAGCAACTAGACCACGCAGAAAAGAAAGGCTAATGTCAAATATAGGCGTTATGGTTAATTATCGTTTGATTAATTTAAGTGTTGACAATAATTAAAATAACAATGAATCTATTTTCATATTTCTACGTGCATCCGGTATTCAATTGATAGGTGATCAATAATAAAGTTCTGCCAAAACTGAGCAAGGTCAGTGAATCTCTGACCTAACTGGAATGTAGTCTTCTAAAACACCAACTTACGTGGTCACTTCTTAAAATAAGACCGAAGAGTCGAATGAAAGTTGAAATTTAATATCTTCAGAGTACGATTTTGTCAATTTACGCTGAAAGTTTACTTCAGAAAGGGAGACGAATTTTAAAAAAGCTTTCAATATCGACTGATCCTCGATAAAAAGTTGGTTCGTTTATCGTAGTTTACTGAGAGGCGTTAGTAGTTTATAATTGGGTTCTTTCGATTTTTTTATTTTTTATTTCAAAAAAATTACAATATCAAGGGATTTTATTTTTTATTTTTACGATGTCATATGAATTTTTTAGCGCGGTTTGAAAACGCGCTTTTTCAAATCGCTCGCAAAATCCTCCATTTAGCGCGCATGCGGTGTGACGTCACAGCAATATAGGCGCTCACTACGGAATGAATTTCACGCCTTCCACGGTAGACGGGTATGACGTCATTAGCCAATAACGGGCGTTAAAATTCACTCGTAATTTCGTGTTTTTAAAACATAAATTTATAAATGAAAACAAAATTTTTGATCATTGTGTTTTATATCGTTGGAATTGTAAAAATATACTTTAAATATTTATAGCGTTTTCAAGGATATTCATGTTATTCGGAAGAACCCTATTGCGATAAGCATTTTTTTATTATTTTTATTTTAACATTTTTCAAAATATTATATAAATCACTTTTTGACGTGAATAAAAACAAAAGATTACAATATACAAAAAATATCACAAATTATAATAAAAATAATAAAACAAAACTAACACATATAAATTAACACGTCCAAGGGTTTGAATCTTCAAAATAGTCACCTATCTGGTAATAGGCCTTCAAGCATAATTTATTTTTAACAATTTTAAATATTTTTTTATACATAATGATTGAATGCTTTCTGGCACCCTGTTATACAAGCGTGTACATTGCCCTCTAAACGACTTACTGACCCTTTGCAGCCGGCTTATAGTATCTGCAAATTTGTTTTTATTTCACGTGTTCGTATCATGCTTGTCGCAATTTTTAGGAACAAATCCTTGTTTTTATGAACAAGCATTAAATTTTCTGCGTATGACTGATCATCCTAACTTCATGTAATAAAATTAGCAAGAAAGACTGCACTTGGTTTACCGATGCAGTGTCCTATGCACCACTGGGAGCGGATAAGGGAAAGTAGTAGCAGTCGTAGTAATTTTTAAAAACTACATTTTTAGTGTGTCCAAATACTTGTAGACTCCAAAAACTGGATTTCGTCCATTTATTTTCCTTATTAATTTTTTAAAAAACATAATTAATACCTACCTTTTAAGTTTGTAACAAATAATCAAGATTTGCTGCACTTGAGTATCAATGCAGTGCCCTATGCACAAAAGATAAGATAATGATGGTATGCTAAGAGAGAATAGTAGTAATAGTAGTAATAAAACATCTACAAAATACATTTTATGGTAACTTATTAAAATACATGCAATATTGATTTACTGCCGTGGGTAAGTACTAGATATTTTCACCGCCAATTTGAATATTGTGTAAGGGTGTCTATTTTCCACCACTCACATTCCTTCCCGCCATCACAGACCACGCCCACACAACACCTGTCAAACTTGAATTTAGAACAAAGCTAATAGACCAATGATATTATTCCGTTTTATTGCATTACCGCGCGAATCAATTAGTGAAAATTAAAAAAAATATTTTTTTTTTTGCTGCTCTGTATACCTACCCGAGACCCAAAAAGTCTCTTTTTATGAAGTTGCATTTTAACTAACTATCACGCCATAGGCAGAGAGGATAGAACGCATACCACTCTGTCCTGACATACTCCTATGCTTCCTCTACATTCATACATCTTCTCATGCACATACGCCGATTATTCCGACTTTTCAAATGTCCACTTTCAAGTACTTATCGTACTTGGTCATGCCATGTCTTTTTCGGCCTTCCTCGGCTTCTACATCCAGGCACACTTGCATTTAAACTTCTTTTAGCCGTTCTTTCATCACTCATTCGCTCCACATGACCAAACCATCGTAAAAGCCCTTTCTTAATTTTGACGATAATGCTTATCTCAGCCTTGCACTCTGCTCTAATTTCGACATTTGTACACCTATCATACATAGTCTTACCACACATAGATCGCATTTCAACAGCATTCCGTCTACTTTCATCCTTCTTTTTCCAACACCACGAGGCAACAGGCTCTCGGCTTCCTGGTCGTCCACTGTTGGCAATTCGTCGGCAGTTTGCATCAGAGCTGCGGAACGTGGATTAGACTTGGGAGGATGCACGGAAGCTGGCCGATCGCTTGGCCTGGAGGCAGTTTGTGGAATCCACATGCTCCACATAGGGAGCGGATATGGTATGATGATGATGATGTTTTTTTTCAGCCTAAACTCGTTTGCGAGTGATTTGGATATTTTTATGTCTTCTCCATCTTTTTATCTCACACCAAACCTTGAAACTATCACATAGCGCACCTTTAAATCACTTTTATATCATACGTATTGAAAATATATTATCTGTCACACACGTTTAGCTTTAGAGAATTATAATTAAGATTTACGGCACTCGATGAAAGCATCTTCGACTTCAAGCGCGGGTGTTATATTCATAAATTTATTGCAAAACTTAATAAAAGCGAGACGATAGTATAATTAAATCAAAATCATAAATAAAACATGATCAAATCAATTGAGAAGTTCTTCAAGTATGGAGGTTCCATTATATTTTGTAATTTTTTTTATTTCAGTCCAAATAAAATCCCTCAAAGCCCCTTCTTACAGGTTTTCTCTTAGGACTACAGCTGGCTACAGCCAGCGTTGGAAATTTAGGTTTTTTCAAAATGATATTCCGAATATATTGACAGCCACAAGGTTTTGAAAAAACATTGATGAAAAATAGCATACTTTTATGAATTGAATTGAATTATTATTACTGAATTATCATTATTTCGTTTAATACAAAGCAGGAGTTAACTGAAAATTACAATTTTTTTTCATAAATTAAATTTTTTTTGCACTTCTTAATTCAAATATTTGCTTACTTAAATTATACAAATTAATTACAGGTAACAATGTGCTATTAACAATTTATTTACAACTTATATACATATGATGATATGATGTTTAAGATCCTCCAACCTGTGTTATTTTGTGAAGGATAGGACGATGATAGGAAAAGTAGGAAATCAAGGGGAGTGTTTCAAGTGTAATGTGCCTTGCTCATAGTTAAAAGCAGCTCATAGCTGCTGCTGTTTCCCTTCTACTCGGACGCATCAGCCGATGGAGTGGAAGAGAGATAGATGTGTCACAAACCGAACGCTTAGGCCGATCGCGCCTCTCTATCGCAAAAATCATCACATATACTTCAAACAATTTTCTAGGGAAATACGTATTTTTTTTATTTTAAATGTAGGTATTTTCAATAAAAAAAAGTATAACGAGAAGCCCTCGCTTTCTTTATTTCTACATTATGTTAATTGTTTTCCCTGAGAACGGGAACCCAGGTAAAGTCAACCACTTCAAAAGAAAAGCTAGCTCCAAACTGTACTCTACCCGAATTCTTTTACATAGATGGGTTCCGACTTTCAACTTTGTGTATTATATTTAAAATAATAATAATTATAATAAAATAAGCTAATTAAGAACGATGAAAGTAGACTGAATGCTGAAAGAAGTTAAAATGCGATCTCTCAGGCGAATGTGTCGTAAGACTTCCTGTCGTAAAATTTCCTTGCCTAGATTTTTATTAGTTCTTATTAGAAGAACTTATCGAAAGAAGCAAAATTGGCAGTACACAACGGAGTTCTGGTACCAACCCTTATGTATGGTAGTGAAGCGTGGTGTTGGAAAAACAAGGATGAAAGTAGACTGAATGCTGTTGAAATGCGATCTATGTGTGGTAAGACTATGTGTGATAGGTTTACAAATGTCGAAATTAGAGCGCAAGGCTGAGATAAGCATTATCGACAAAATTAACAAAGGTCTTTTACGATGGTTCGGTCATGTAGAGCGAATGGATGATGAAAGAACGGCTAAAAAAATATATGATGCGATTGTGCCTGGATTTAGAAATCGAGGAAGGCCGAGAAAGACATGGCATGATCAAGTAAAACAAGTGGGCATGCAACAAGTCGGAATAATCGACGTGCGTGCATGAGAAGATGTATGAATGTGGAGGAAGCAAGAGAAGTGTGCCGGGACAGAGTGGTGTGGCGTTTTATCCCTCTCTGCCTACCCCTTCGGGAAATGGCGAGATGGTAAGTAAGTTAGTTAGTTAATATAGCGCTGTTTTTACGAAATATCATCTCAAGGACGCTTTACAACTTAGGTCTAATAGGATTATACAAAAAAGAGGAAGAAAGGTGAAGAATGATTCATAATGACAGATCCTGAAGCTACAACAATATTATAACGTCAAGGATTGCTACTTATTGATGTCGAGAGAGATAGAGAGTGAGTGTTGTGCTTCATTCGCCTCAAAAATCGTAATCAGTGATTTCCGTGATTAAAAAAAAACATGTGTGCAGTTCACACCAGGTAGAAGTGAAACCTTAATAAAACTAAGCTGAGAGAGAATGAGATAAATGCAGTATCAGGAGTGGGATAATTATAGGATTTATTTACTATAAATATTGGTACCCAGTTGATACATTTTTTTCATTTTATTATTCATGATCCATGTCTTCAATTTCTACAAGTGATACGAGCGGCTTATGATAACTTAAGTATGAGACAAAAGTTTTTGTTTCGATTTTATCAATATATCTGTGAAATACCGCGTCAAGGCGCCTTCTCCCCCGGTTTTGCTACAAAATTTTGGGAGTCGAATCTACCTCTTCAGATACATGAATAGAACAAATTCTGTTTTATAGCCTAGGACCTCCACATTATAAAAGTATAAGAGGTGCCGGCGATCAACTGGTCGATGTATCTGATGAGGTAGATGGAACTACTGCCAGCCGGCGGAAAAACTGTTTTCTATCTCATTCTCTCGCAGGCTAAATCCCATACATCTATATGTTTGTCTCTTTTTAGTGTCGTTTTTTTCATTTCATAGAGTTTTAAATCACTCCCAACGATTTTAAAGATGTTTTCACTTCAAAAAACATGTAATTGCGGTGGATAAGAAATTTTGTAGAGATGAGTTTTAAGCTTTCCCCGAAATTCAGAAGAACTAAAAGATAGTGTGTAATTATTTATGATATAAAAAAATAAGATTTGTAACAACATTTTGAACGTGTACAAATACTTGTAGACAAATTACTGGTTTATACCCATGCATGGGTATAATCCAGTAATTTGTCTACAAGTATTTGTACACGTTCAAAATGTTGTTAAAAAGATTTACTGGTCAAAATATAAAAGCAAATTAATAAAAATTGGATAGACATCTTCAGGCGACTTCTAGTAAGTAATTAAGTTCGGAAAGAGCCTACCTACCCGAATAAAGAATGATTGCCAAAAAATGCTTAACAATCTTCTCAACAGATGTCACCAGTATAGAAATTTTCTGTAATGTGAAGCGTTGAAGATGAGTTCAATATATAGTAGTTTCAAAAACTTGTCATATATGGTTGTTAAATGATGGGCGGAATGGGGAATGTTGTAATACACCAAGTGGCCACTTAACCCAGCCAATGACAGGTCATCCCCATTCGTTTCCAGAATTTCTCTGTCTCTGTTGGGATGTCAATAATATCTGATATAAGATTTGGTTAATTCTAGTAGAATGATTGAGATATAAAATAGACTATTGACGTTGACTAGACAAAGTAATTACTTTAATGTTGTTGTTTCGATAAAAAACAACAATGTCTAACCTTTAGTTCACTAGACGCTAGACATCATATTGGCATAAGTCCAAATTCCTTCGCAGACAACAATAGACCTTCTTAAACCAGATTTGAGAGCCGATAGTGACGTACAAGAATTGTTTTAGGAAACAATCAAAATCGAATCTGCAAATAATCTGCTATTGGTAAAACTCGACGCTGCCAATGAGAGAAATTTGAAAAAAACCCAAATTATAGTGTGAGATGCATACATGCATTCTGTCCCCTACCCTCTTTTTCCCTAAACCGATCCCTTTTCTTCCATGTCCCTCCATTGAGACCCTGACCGCGGAAAAACGTATGAAATAGTGTTTGCCAGATAGGATGATAGGATGATAGAGTGAAATGCATAGATGCATTCTGTCTCCTCCCCTCTTTTCCATAAACCCTTCCAAATTGATCCCTTCTCTACCATGTCCCCCCTCCATTAAGACCCTGAATGACCGCGGATGCTCTAATGGATGTCTGGGATGGTGGGCCTGGCGAGGCAGTATGCCGGACTCCACACGGGTGGGTACTTACTAATAAATAATGATCGGGGTAGTAACTAACGTTTCCCTACCACTGTTAATTTGGGCCGACTCTGGTAGGTTTGGGTGATGGAAACAATGACAATTATGATACATAAACCAAGACAGTGGTAGGGGCAATGAAAGCATTTGTTAGCGTACATCGCTTAAATTCATTCGAATTTTTATCACACTGGCAATCTTAAAATCGCGTTTTAGCTTGTTGAAAAAATCGGTAGAGTTGTGCCGGACTGAAAAAAGACTTAATAGTCTTTTAAACAGTCTAGGAAAGGGTGGGCTTTCATTAACCTCAACAAGCGAGCACTATGAGCTTTTGTGAGATGGACCTACGGATTACCGGCTCAATGCAGGAGTTCAAGAGTCGGGATTGCAATTCAGAATACAATCATATTGCTTCATTCTACTTTAAATATCGTCACACCTCAAATAGAAAATTACTATTTAAAAATAACTGTATACAAATACTTTTTGCTGACAGATGAACTGGTTGGCAGTTACTTCAAATAGACGAAGTGCATTGCTTATGCACTTGAATGATATAATGCATTATATTTCATATGAGTCACTCCTGACAACATTTTGTAATTGCATTATGTCTTGGCAAAACATGGGTATGTGGCTACATGTGGGCGCTAATTATTTTATTAATTATTTTCAACATCGCGTCAGTCAATAAGATCTTCTAGAAATATGACGAGAAGCTAACTCTGAGAAGTTAAAGACGGTGTGTATACAGGGTGTAACAAAACTCGATGTACAAGCGGGAAACCAGTAAATCTACATAATATTTGGAGTCGATTTTGAAGAATTTTTTTTTTTATTTGACCCTTAGTTTTCGAGAAAATTGAGTAAGAAGTAAAAAAAAATTTAGATTTTGTTTTACAAATCTTCATCAAATATCATGTATTTAGTCAATTTAATACTATCCATTAAGAAAATAAAATTGAAAAACGCGTTTCATTAAGAATTTGAGCAATGTTGCTTAATCTGCCATACCTACTTATGAAAACTTTTGTGGAAAGAAAAAAAAAACTTTCAAGTTCAGATAAAAAAGTCATATTACACAATCGTCTACAAATACGATGTAGATTGACCAGTTTTCGGGTTGTACATCGAGTTTTGTTACATCATATATAAAAAATTCGAAAAAAAAATCAACTTCGTACTCAATTTTCTCGAAAACTATGGGTCAATTAAAAAAAATATATATCTAAAATCGACTCCAAATATTATGTACATTCACTAGTTTCCCGCTTGTACATCAAGTTTTGTTACTTCATGTATTATATTATTAACTGGTCTACTAGGATTGCATGGCTGCTATCTTTTTCAATCGTGAGTATTGTAAATATTGTTTTCGATATAATTCAATACACAATATAGTAATCCACAATATACAATATAGTATTCTACATAATATCATTTTACTTTGGTAGATATTAAATTCAGAAATAAACTCGTCCACTTACCGCAGAATTATGTTCCTTTTCGCAGAGATTAAATTTATTAATATTGAAATAATAAAACACCAAGAACACAGCGCACTTTAAATATAATTATTTCTTACCTACATGGATTAAAATTTACACGAATTTTAATTTATGTAAGCACATATTTATTTAAGATGGTAGCTTATTACAAAAAAATATTACTACTACTTTCCCTTATCCCCAACCAATAGCGCATAGGGTAGAGCATCGGCATAGGGCACTGCATCATTTTATTACATGAAGGTAAGATGGTCAGGCATACGCACAGAAATAAGTAGGTATATAACAGCTATTTCGGTATGTATGTCCAGCACTTATTTTCTAATTAAGCATTTTTCGTGATCTCGTATTTTTATGGAAGTTGGATCAATTTCCTATTTTACACCAAACAAAAATGATCTTATCGTTAAAATAAATATTTATTATATATTTAATCTATTGATTGATATGGCATTTATTTTGTAGAACTCCATGATATCTTATGTTAAAATCAAAAAACGATTTTGTATAAAATAAGATGTAAATGTTTCAACGCCACAGTTTGATAATGCCCTTACAAGGCGAAACAATTGTCACTAACTTGATAATAAAATCACGTAGAAACAAAAAAATCGTTTTTAGATTTTAACATAAGATATATTTAATCACCTAATAATAAATTATCGTACCTACACGATTCCCTAGTTTTAGGTGAAAACATTTATAACTTTTCTTTTTAAGTGTACAAATCGAGACATAGAAAATCGCACTTTGGGAGATTTAAAAAAAAACATTTTATGTATTTTCCGTGAGTTACAAATTATTTTGGGCCTTAAAATAATTACATTTTCATTATAATATTTATTCACGACAGAAACATAATTAGAAACATTTGAAATCGGGGATAATTAATTTAAAATTGTTATGATGTTTTCCAAGTAGGAACCGGCTTATCTTTTATAGTCTTACATTATCCCTCGAAGTGCAATTAATGCAACCTACTCTATGCAAATATATATTTATTGACTGGTCTATATTACGTATTTGGAGTATTATGATTAAAAAAAATATTTGGGGGCCATTTTTAGTTAATTCTAAATAACTGCATCCGTAATTTCTAATCCGGAATTTACGGCGCTTACCACGGGGCTACAGTCGATTCATATTTTAAGCGCTAACAAAACTGGAAACTGATCTTCCTCCGAATTTTTTATTTAAACACAGACTATAATTATTTTTGTAAATGTAGAATTTTTCATAAATGTAGAATTGTACATATTTATTAAATGTAGAATTTTCCAATACAACATATTTTTAAAAATACTAAAAGTCATGAACGTCATTTTTTTTGGATGATAAAAATATTTTTAATGAATAGAAAATTCAAATAGAAACTTAAGAATTGAAATGTCACTAGTTAAACTTTTTTAATTTAAATTTATTTGTACATACTTTGCACACACATTTTAACGCCTTTTATTAGATATAAAGTATATATTTACATTACAATTTAAATAATGAATTAATTCTACGTTTAAAATATACACTTAATTGATACGCTAGGTTTCCATCTAAATAAGTTTAGGTACCCGTCGAAGCTTAAGATAAAAGTTAAATAAAACAACTTGGTACACATCCACATTGATTTATTTCACCCTGTTAGCGCTTTCACCCTGTTACAGGCATTTTCAGATCAAATAAATAAAAGTGGAAGTGTACCAAGTACCAAGTAATTTTATATAACTTTTATTAACTAACTAACTAACTAACCATCACGCCATTTCCCCGTAGGGGTAGGCAGAGAGGATAGAACGCCATACCACTCTGTCCTGACAGACTTCCTTTGCTTTTTCTACATTCATACATCTTCTCATGCACATACGCCGATTATTCCGACTTTTCACATGGCCACTTTCAAGTGCTAGTCGTACTTGGTCATGCTATATCTTTCTCGGCCTTCCTCGGCTTCTACGTCTAGGCGCGCTTGCATTTAAACTTCTTTTAGCCGTTCTTTTAGTGATCATTCGCTCCACATGACCAAACCATCGTAAAAGCCCTTTCTTAATTTTGTCGATAATGCTTATCTCAGCCTTGCACTCTGCTCTAATTTCGACATTTGTACACCTATCATACATAGTCTTACCACACATAGATCGCATTTCAACAGCATTCAGTCTACTTTCATCCTTCATTTTCCAACACCACGCTTCACTACCATACATAAGGGTTGGTACCAGAACTCCGTTGTGTACTGCCAATTTAACTTTTATTAGTCATATAAAAATACTTAATTCACGGAATTCCACAATGTAATGTCAATAAAATAACTAACTAACCAACTAACCATAACGCCATTTCCCCGAAGGGGTAGGCAGAGAGGATAGAACGCCACACCACTCTGTCCTGGCATACTTCTCTTGCTTCCTCCACATTCATACATCTTCTCATGCACGCACGTCGATTATTCCGACTTCTTACATGCCCACTTTCAAGCACTTGTTTTACTTGATCTTGCCATGTCTTTCTCGGCCTTCCTCGACTTCTACATCCAGGCACAGTCGCATCATATATTTTTTTAGCCGTTCTTTCATCATCCATTCGCTCTACATGACCGGACCAACGCAAAAGACCTTTCTTAATTTTGTAATATATAAATCAAATAAAGTAATCTCCTATTTATATAACACTATGGTGTATTTATTTTCGCTTTTAAACATTTTTACGTCATGCGATTCTATTTTCTCTAACACCACTTGTTAGCGTGAAAATTTCAGTGAAAATCCTGTGCTGAAAGCTCTCTAAATATACCCGTTTCCATGCTGAAAACGCTCGTAAGCATCGTGCCGTCTCGCTCTCTGTATAAATACCCCGTCTCGAGAGCGAGAGGGATGGAAAACATTCACCGCCCTCGGTCGTATTTTATCCGAGGAATCTATGCCATCGCCCACGTGACACTAAATGGCGGCCATCTTGAATAGAGGCTGCGCGCGCATTGTTTACTAGGCCCGAGTGTTGCCACATCTCGAGATTCGGACGCCCACATTTCGACACTGCTCTACATAGGCCGAATTTTCGACTAACGCAATGTATGTGTATATCGGAGAAGCGATTATGCGTACAATAATATATATTAATATGCCTAATTGTTCTTATGTAATTTATTTAATTAGAGGTGAATGAACAAACACATAACTTGATGCCGTCAAAATATCAATAATGGACTGAAATAAACTATGACTTTCATGCTGCTGCTAAAGGAACGATATTTTAAATGTGTCCAAATACTTGTATAAAAAAAAGGATGTCCATATTCCCTTTCATACTTGTCGTCTCTGTTGAGATGTCAATTGTAATAGGTAATGGCTGCTATACTTGTTTCAGATCAAGATTATCCAGTTTCTACTATATCGTAGAGGTAATAATAAAAATTGTAATTAATATTATAACAAAAGAGTAAGTAATCTCTGGTTTTTCAGTATTCTCATAAATTTTTATTTTATTTTTAAATATTTA
The DNA here is from genome assembly GCA_022494985.1 of Micrasema minimum. Taxonomy (NCBI): domain Eukaryota; kingdom Metazoa; phylum Arthropoda; class Insecta; order Trichoptera; family Brachycentridae; genus Micrasema; species Micrasema minimum. The sequence goes on from JAGVSP010000587.1 coordinate 34,630, forward strand.
TTAAAAAAACCACTTGAGAATTGATAATGTTTGATTATTTAAATTTTAGATCATCTATTCATCGGCTTAGCTAAGTATTTTCTTCAAATATGTCCATAATTGAATGCGCGTTTTGGTTCAACATATTCAATAAAATGTTTAATTGGTCAATTTATTGAATTAACTAAAACGCAACTTTAATCCGCTCAAAGGTTTTTAAAAAATTTTTAAAAAAAAAAAAAAAAAAAAGAATAAAAAAGAATCGTAAAAAAATAATTCGAAAAAAAATTTTTCGTATTTGTTTTGAAAAATAATATATATTAATAAACCGGTGATTTTAAGAACAAAAAAAGAAGAATACCTTTTTAGAAACTGAAATATTTCTAAAAAATAAAACCGCTTAGTCAAAAAAAAAATGGTAATTGATAATGCAGTTAATTGAAAATTTAAGGTTGAATTCTACGATCCTAGACGTCCTAGAGGGTCAGGGGTACATTTTGCTCTAATTTCCCCCTCACCCCTCCCACCCCACCGCCGTTATTACACCTTCACATCTACCTACGCGCACGCTGATTGGCTAATTGCTCTCCCCCACCACTTTCCGCAATGGTCATGATTCTAAGGTCATCTTAGAATAGTAGCATCAAGTGACACTATTCGAAAAAGCAATATAAAAAGTACCTATTGACAAAATCAGTTATTTTTTTCGTGGAATTATTTTCCGATCTGGCAGCATTTTTAGTACAGTTCTAATTTTGATTTTTTTTACATGGTTTTGGAACGTGACGAAGAATGTCACGTAATCTTAAAATTATTCTTAAAATACTTTTTTACGTGTAATTTAATCCTGGTATGCACTTCACTGTATGTACGCTGTGTTCTTAGAATTTTACTTAACACCACAAGGAATTTACATAATTTTGTGTTAGATCTGCAATAACTACTAAAAAAAATCACAGTGTTAGAGCCGAACGGTAATATTAAATTAAAACATTTTTTCTTTGCACTGCTCACAAAAATTAATTTGTTATTTAAGCGATTGAAACACCACACTCACCCATCCCAAGCACTTTTTAAAAAATTAAATAAAAGGATAAAATAAAATTTGATTATAATCGTTGCGGCAACACTCGTTATGGCGGCGTTCTAATTTCGAATTTTGACATTTGAGACCGCCCCGCGCGCGGGAATTCGCTTCAACTCCCGCGTTTCGGAGGTTAGGTTAGGGCTCCCACTTACAATAGTTAGAGTTTGTCGGGATTATAGCGTGACACAACACATCGCCCGCTAGCAGGTATCCGCGCCCAGCGATCGAGTGACTGACAGAGGTGCTCAGCGGACGGGGGACCAGGTCAGACTGCGGCTCAGCGCCGAGTCGGGGCGGCGATGGACCTACGAAGCTGCGGAGAATATAGCTAACCAATGTTCAATTCTGCAACAGGACTTCATTCTTCATTTGCCGCGCTGGAACCGACAGAGAAACACTTCTGAGCTGGCTCCAAAGTCTAGCGAAGTTGATCGAAGTCAACTTTCCAAAGAAAAGTCAACGATTCAAAAAAGTCAATATTCCAAAGAAAAGTCAACTTTCAAAATAAAGGTCAACTTTGCAAAGAAAAGACAACTTTACAAAGAAAAGACAACTTTACAAAGAAAAGTCAACTTTACAAAGAGTAGTCAACTTTCCAAAAAAGTCAATATTTCAAAGAAAAGTCAACTTTCAAAGAAAGGTCAACTTTACAAAGAAAAGTCAACTTTACAAAGAAAAGTCAACTTTACAAAGAAAAGTCAACTTTACAAAGAAAAAGTCAAACTTTACAAAGAAAAGTCGACTTTACAAAGAAAAGTCAACTTTACAAAGAGTAGTCAACTTTCCAAAAAAGTCAATATTTCAAAGAAAAAGTCAACTTTCCAAAGAATAGTCAACTTTCCAAATAAAAGTGAACTTTCCAAAGAAAAGTCAACTTTCCATAGAAAGGTCAACTTTCCAAAGGCAAGTCACTTTTCGAAGTACTTCGGAGAGAGTGTATAGCTGAGGATCATGAAACCACGTATTCGATTCCCGTAGAGGGTCAACATAAAATATTAATTTGATACCTTGGGCTGGTTCTGAAGAGTAAGACTGATCATCTTACCTTAGTGTAATAAAATGATCAAGATACACTGCATTTGGTTTACCGACGCAGTGCCCATATGGATACAGATAAAGGAAAGTAGCAGTAAATAACCGTCGAAAGTTTACGTCATAACTACGGAACGTTGACCTGACTTGATGGGATGCACGGAAACTGACGGCCGATCGCAAACTGAAATAAATCAATAAATTTATGTAATTTAACATTATTAAACATCCACATCATAAAATTAAATAATTTACAGAAACAATTATCAAAAACAAGACGTTTACAATGCTCATGATCTGTCATCAGCTAGGTTAATTGAATTTTATACATTACAACATTCCCCATTCCGTCTATCATAAGCAGCTAGAAAATTCCCATTCGTTTCCAGAGCTTCTCCGTCTCTGTTGAGACGTCAATAACGATTGTTGCAAGCCCGTCATGGGTGTAATCCAGTATAAGTTAACATTCAAAATGTAGAAATAATGTGCATTCTGGTACTCTAGTAAACAGCGATTTAAATCTGACCTGAATTTCAGTCCTGAAATTGTTTTCAGATTTCTGAAATCTCGGTCACATGTTAAGAGACGCTAAATTATAATAATATTAACTGACGGCTCGTTTACTTTGTAAATTGAAATGAACATAAACGCTATGGCTGGAAAACTAGCTTTAATTTGTAGAATCCCAAGTAGGTGGTACTGTAAGTAATAATAGCAAGTAAAAGGGTTATATAAAAAAGTTATCATAACCTATTATAACCTACTTATCGTCTTCTTCTTCTTCTTCTTATTCTTCTTCTTTCGCCTTGTTTGCTTCTATGTGGAGCACGTGGACCTCACTAGATCCCTCCAGCAGACCCTGTCACCAGCTAGCCCTCTCGCCTCCTCCCACGTCAGGCCCGCATCTATCAGCTCCCCCGAACACACCCGTAGGATGGTCATCGACGGCCGACAGGACGGCGGTATCCTCTTTCTCTTTACTTATCCTCTCCTGCGTTAAATTATTCAGATTTCCAAACACACACACCACACTCCACACACATTCAACAACACACATACACATGACATAACTGAACCACTTCACGTCTTTAGAAATTTGTATTGTACATTGTGTTGTCCACGTAATTTGGTGTTATGTTCTATATGTTCCCTAATTTGTAAACTCTGTAAATTGTACTAAACATAGCACAGTGTGCACAACAATAAAATATAAATAAAAAAATAAAAAGTAATATTGTATGTTGTGGTTTAGGAAGCTTGGAAGTAGGATTTACTCCACAATTTCCCATCTTCGTAATCCTTCTTTCAACCCTCTGCTTCTTTGGACTCAGCCGGGGTTGCTGCCGCGTCTTCTCTGGGCGTGGTTGGCGGGGGGCGGGCGGGAGGTAGTTGTTACTAACGACTAAATTAGTAGAATTACTAATATCCATATCACTGTAAATTTGGGCCAGCTTCTTGAGCAGGTTGGGGTGAATATGTTTATGACAATCTTAGAGCCGAGACAGTGATAGGGGCAATTAAAGCATTTGGTCGCGTATTTAACCTTCTTTTCTTCCGCGTTTGCCAGTTAAAACTGAATCTAATGAATTTCGCGGATTAGCCTAAAAAATCCCTAGAGTTGTGCTGGACTGAAAGAAGACTCAATACTCTATAAAACAGTCTAGGGAATCACTACATGGATATCTAAAATGTGTGAAAAAATCATTGCTCTTGTGTTAAATTCAGGGAGATAATCGAAGATTACGTTTGTATGGGAAAGCGGCCGCCAGTCACGTGGTGGAGCGTGCTGTTAAAGCAATCGTTTTCGCTGTTTCCCAGTTAAAAATACATATTAAATGTCGCAGACTGGCCATAAAAATCGGAAGAGTTGTGCTGTACTGAAAAATACAAAATAGTATTTAAACGGCCGACAAGGGTCGGGCGTTTATTAAAAAAATACAAAGGAATTTCACCACTATTACTACTACTACTATTTTCTCTTATCCTCACCCAGTGGTGCATAGGGCACTGCATCGGTACACCAAGTGCAGTGTATCTTGATCATTTTATTACATAAAGGTATACTATGTATGATAGGTGTACAAATGTCGAAATTAGAGCAGAGTGCAAGGCTGAGATAAGCATTATCGACAAAATTAAGAAAGGGCTTTTACGATGGTTTGGTCATGAGTGATGAAAGAACGGCTAAAAGAAGTTTGAATGCAAGTGTGCCTGGATTTAAAAGCCGCGGAAGGCCGAGAAAGACATGGCATGTACAAGTACGACAAGTACTTGAAAGTGGACATGTGAAAAGTCGGAATAACCGGCGTATGTGCGTGAGAAGATGTATGAATGTAGAGGAAGCAAAGTCTGTCAGGACAGGGTGGTATGGCGTTCTATCCTCTCTGCCTACCCCTACGGTGAAATGGCGTGTTGGTTAGTTAGTTAGGTAGGTAGGATGAAGTCATACGGTTCAGTTTTTTACCGGTGCTTATAAATCCAGTTAATGTATAAAATTTTGAATATGTTTTCTCGCAAATCTTCGTATTATATCACCTTGTCCGCTATTTTTACCTCACCTGTGACAAAATAAATCAATTTTTTTATACACTTGATGACGTCATCACAGATCCTAAAGTCAACAAGCTGCTGATCTTTATTTTAATATCGTCTTTAGCCATTAAACTTTTCTAATTAATGTGACTTGGAGTTTTATTGAAGCGTTCGTGAGTTATCTCTGTATATCTGCTTTCATTGGACTTAATTTATTTGAGACGTCTAATAAAAATAATGCCCGCCAAGTCCGCCTCGTAGCATAGTGGTAGCGCATTTGGCTACCGTGCATGAGGTCACGGGTTCGATTCCCGTAGGGGGTCAACAAGAAATATGTATTTACATGTGATTTTCATATTAATATTTCATTTGTGATACCTTGGACTGGTCTTTGGACAAAAAGTACCACCAGTAAAATGGAGCCTAAATACCAGGATTAAAAAGGTAGAAGTAGAGTCTGCATAAGTAGAACAATAGGTGGTGAAGGGACATGGACTGAACTGGCATTTGTGCACGTTTTGTTCCGTAAAAGGAAGTATCTAGAACAAATAAATTGCTTAGTGGGGTAGTCCCCGGGGGGGACTTGGTGTGCCCTCGCGGGAGCGTTTGTTTGTGCGTGCGTGGAGGTCTCAAATTGTATCCCATCCCTCAACTCAGTGTGTCTTTTGTAAGGATAGGATGGTATTTGGATAGGTATTGTGATAAGGTACGGCAGGGGACGTATAAAATAGTGTCTGCCAGATAGGATGATAGGATGATAGTGTGAGATGCACACATGCGTTCTGTCCCCTCCCCTCTTTTCCCTAGTCCCCCATCCATTGAGACCCTGACCGCGGATGCACGGGTGGATGTCTGGGATGGGGGGCCTAGCGAGGCGGGATACCGGTCTCCACACGGGTGGTAGTAATTACTAATAAATAATGATCGGGGTAGAAACTAACATCCCTACCACTGTTAATTTGGGCCGACTCTGGTTGGTTTGGGTGATGGAAACAATGACAATTATAATACATAAGCCGAGACAGTGGTAGGGGCAATGAAAGCATTTGTTCGCGTACATAACGTAAATTCATCCGTATTTTTATCACACTAACAATCTTAAAATCGCGGCTTGTTGAAAAAATCGGTAGAGTTGGCTGGACTGAAAAAAGACTCAATAGTCTTTAAAGCAGTCTAGGGAAAGGGTGGGGCTTTCATTGGCACTGAAGCGTAAGACTGATCATCCTACCTTCATGTAATTAAATGATCACCTGCACTTGGTGTACCAACGCAGTGCCCTATGCACCCTTGGCTGCGGATAAGGAAAGTAGTAGTAGTAGTAGTAGTAACCATAGAGTTGTTAAAAAAATTCACCCAGAACTATCTCGCCGAATTTAATGTTTAATGTATAATTTCTTTATGTATTTTTACTCTTGGATTAAACTGATATCAATATTCATTATGTTTTTCTCTTCTCATTTGTTGTATTATTTGATTACACCCACGCGTACAAGTACTGAGAAAAATTCAGACAACTTAAGTAAATAAATTGAATAACTTAATACCTATCAGCAATTTACAAAAACGATTTTTGTTTATTTTATTTGTGTAAAAATATTTTTGAATGCCACTAGCAGCTGCTTCGCACCCTATATTTACTTATTTAAAACTTTAAAAAAATGATTTATATGTAGCGATGTAATTAAATTTAAAAAATTAACACTGGCCAGGAAAATTCCACTTTTTTTTGTAACTTCAAGCAAATAAAGCTGAGATTGATAGATTGATGGATGATATTATTGCAATACATTCACCAAAAAAATCCATCACGTCAAATTTTTGAGTTATGTGTAACTTAGTGTTATGTGAGTCAGTGTGCTGACGCAGTTTTGGGGTAAGTGACACACCTGTATAAATCTGTTGGATTAGATAATATTAGATTAGATTAAGATTATTTGAATTACATTTCCTTGAACCGTAGGATTTAAGCCACCTGTGTGCCTGAACATCCACCCATTACATGTACATATATTTGTTTATTCCTAGTGACACCCCTGTATAGTTCTGTATAGAATAACACTAACATGTATAGTCCTAGTGATATACCTGCATAATTCTGTACATATTAGATTTCCCTAAACCGCTCCATTTCAGCGACCAGTCTGCTGAGCATTCACCCATTGCATGTATATTCCTAGTGACACCCCTATATAATTCTGTATAGATTAAATATCCTTCAACCGCTGCATTTGGGCGGCCAGTGTCCCTGTACAAATGTATATTCCATATAAATGTAAGTGACACACCTGTATAATTATGCACAGATTAGATTTCCCTGAACCACTATATGTATAGTCCTAATGATACAAAAAAAGAGAATTTAGATATGGAGACACTGAGGGATCGTAAGGCTGGCGACATCATGATTTTCTTTTGACTTGATCGATGCTGTCGCCCTCTTGACTTAACTTCACTTGGAAACTTTGGCCCTGCAATTGGCTTATGCATTTGCATCAGCAAAAATTTAAAGTCCTGCATAAAATAGCCTGACTGACAGACTATAACAGTCGCGGGTGGAGGTGGGATCGATCCCTCAGACCTAGTGACACACCTGTATAATTCTGTATAGATTAGATTTCCCTGAACCACTACATGTATAGTTGTATAGTCCTAGTGACACACCTGTATAATTCTGTATATATTAGATTTCCCTGAACCACTACATGTATAGTTGTATAGTCCTAGTGACACACCTGTATAATTCAGTATAGATTAGATTTCCCTGAACCACTACATGTATAGTTGTATAGTCCTAGTGACACACCTGTATAATTCAGTATAGATTAGATTTCCCTGAACCACTACATGTATAGTTGTATAGTCCTAGTGACACACCTGTATAATTCTGTATATATTAGATTTCCCTGAACCACTACATGTATAGTTGTATAGTCCTAGTGACACACCTGTATAATTCTGTATATATTAGATTTCCCTGAACCACTACATGTATAGTTGTATAGTCCTAGTGACACACCTGTATAATTCAGTATAGATTAGATTTCCCTGAACCACTACATGTATAGTTGTATAGTCCCTAGTGACACACCTGTATAATTCAGTATAGATTAGATTTCCCTGAACCACTACATGTATAGTTGTATAGTCCTAGTGACACACCTGTATAATTCAGTATAGATTAGATTTCCCTGAACCACTACATGTATAGTTGTATAGTCCTAGTGACACACCTGTATAATTCTGTATATATTAGATTTCCCTGAACCACTACATGTATAGTTGTATAGTCCTAGTGACACACCTGTATAATTCAGTATAGATTAGATTTCCCTGAACCACTACATGTATAGTTGTATATGTCCTAGTGACACACCTGTATAATTCAGTATAGATTAGATTTCCCTGAACCACTACATGTATAGTTGTATAGTCCTAGTGACACACCTGTATAATTAGGTATAGATTAGATTTCCCTGAACCACTACATGTATAGTTGTATAGTCCTAGTGACACACCTGTATAATTCTGTATATATTAGATTTCCCTGAACCACTAACATGTATAGTCCTAGTGACACACCTGTATAATTCAGTATAGATTAGATTTCCCTGAACCACTATATGTATAGTCCTAGTGACACACCTGTATAACTCTGTATAGATTAGATTTCCCTGAACCGCTGCATTTGAGCGGCCAGTGTGCCTGAACAAACAGCCGTGTTGTGTTTAGGCGGAGTATTTCGGCCACTACCAGCCAGACCGAAATAGACGGCGCGCCGGGCCCTGTCCTGGTACACAGGGCTGCCACAACAGCGAAATCAATTCATCGAAATATAAATCGAAAATATTTATTTTAATAGTTGTATAAAGAAATAATCATTTTAACAAGTAGTTTATCCTTAAAACGTAAGCGGGCCACCTGTGACCTTTCTTCTTCTAATCATAGGTACAATGTCAGAGCTTTTAACATTTTTTCGCTCTAAGATTTTCATTAATTTGGTACAAAGGAGCTTTTAACATTTTTCTCTGTAAGATTTTCATTAATTTGGTACAAAAGAGCTTTTAACATTTTTTTCTCTCTAAGATTTTCATTGATTCGGTACAAAGTGAGAGCTTTTACATTTATTCTCTCTAAGATTTTCATTTATTTGGTACAAATGAGATTTTCTCTCTCTAAGATTTTCATTTGGTACAAAGTTTTTAACAGTTTCTCTCTAAGATTTTCATTGATTTGGTACAAAGTGAGAGCTTTTAACATTTTTTCTCTCTAAGATTTTCATTGATTTGGTACAAAGTGAGAGCTTTTAACATTGATTTTTGATTGGTACAAAAGAAGCTTTTAACATTTTTTCTCTCTAAGATTTTCATTGATTTGGTACAAAGTGAGAGCTTTTAACATTTTTTCTCTCTAAGATTTTCATTGATTTGGTACAAAGTGAAAGCCTTTAACATTCTTTCTCTTTTTCATTAATTTGGTACAAAGTGAGTTTTAACATTTTTTCTCTCCAAGATTTTCATAATTTTATAATATAGTTTTTCGGTCTAAACTCTAAGAAAAGTACATTTTTCTGTGTTTACAACATAAATTGGCAATTTAATACCGTTTATTGTTTAATTAAGAAAGGTTGGTTCGGTCATGTAGAGCGAATGGATGATGAAAGAACGGCTAAAAAAATATATGATGCGACTGTGCCTGGGTGTAAAAGTCGAGGAAGGCCGAGAAAGACATGGCATGATCAAGTAAAACAAGTGCTTGAAAGTGGGCATGTAAGAAGTCGGAATAATCGACGTGCGTGCATGAGAAGATGTATGAATGTGGAGGAAGCAAGAGAAGTATGCCAGGACAGAGTGGTGTGGCGTTCTATCCTCTCTGCCTACCCCTTCGGAGAAATGGCATGATGGTTAGTTAATTAGTTATTTTAAAGGTTTCTCGTGTAAACGAAGCAATAAACACAATTTGTATTGAAAAAATGGACACTCATACGCTCAAATTAATCATAGTCGAAATTATTTATTCATTAGCCATACAATAGGACGCTTTGCTTGAAGTGAGTTTGATAATATATTACTGGCAACCCTGTAACAGTCATGCGGTTAATATGTAGAAATATTATTATTTGGTAAATAAAAAATACTGAGTTTTTAATACATATTATTTTTAATACAAATATAAATATGTAAGTATGTATTATATGTCCGCCTCGTAGCTACCGTGCATCAGGTCGCGGGTTCAATTCCCGTATGGGCAACATGAAATGTTTATTTACATATGATGTTCATATTAATATTTCATGTGAGATACCTTGGACTGGTACTGAAGCGTAAGACTGATCATCACTTCATGTAATAAAATGATTAAGATACACCGCACTTGGTGAAGATGCAGTGTCCTATGCACCATTGGATGCGGATAAGGGAAAGTAGTAGTAGTACTAGTTATATGCACTACCCTCTCAATCAAGCTAAACTAACTAATTAACTAACCATCACGCCATTTCCCCGAAGGGGTAGGCAGATAGGATAGAACGCCACACCACTCTGTCCTGGCATACTTCTCTTGCTTCCTCTAAATTCATACATCTTCTCATGCACGATTATTCCGACTTTTCACATGTCCACTTTCAAGTACTTGACGTACTTGGTCATGCCATGTCTTTCTCGGCCTTCCGCGGCTTCTACATCCAGGCACACTTGCATTTAGCCGTTCTTTCATCACTCGTTCGCTCCACATGACCAAACCATCCTAAAAGCCCTTTCTTAATTTTGTCGATAATGCTTGTATCAAGCTGATCTTAAAAAATAAAGAACGGGTGGTGGCCCAGTGGTAGCGTCGCGGTCCCCAAGTCTAGAGATCCCCGGTTCGAATCCCCACTCCGCCTAGACTTTAATCCTATTTTCAAGCACATGACGCTTAGGGTTCACCATCACTCACGAATTGAAATATGTGTAAATAACATAATATTGCATAGACTTCTTTTTCATAAAAAAAATATATGTGTATAATATTTTTTTTAAATTGCCAATATTAATTACGCATCCACAATTTTAACCAAGGGCAGTGAGTCTTGATCACTTGTTCCATGATCCCAAGATGATCAGTCTTACGCTTAAAACGCCAGCGCAAGGTATTAAATACGAAATGTTTCAATGTAAAAATCATATTAAAATGAATCTTTGAAATCAACCGAAGAAAATATTCACATCCATTTTAAATGTGTACAAATACTTGTAGACAAATTACTGGATTATACCCATGCTGGGCTAATATCAGATATTATTGATATCCCAACAGAGACAGAGAAACTCTGGAAACGAATGTGGATTATCTAGGCGTTTACGACCTGTCATTGGCTGGGTTAAGTGGCCACTTGATGTATTACAACATTCCCCATTCCGCCAATCATCTGATAATCATATAAGGTCATAAGCCTTGTAAACGCCTGGATAATCACATTCCACATTCGTTTCCAGAGTTTCTCTGTATCTGTTGGGATATCAATAATATCTGATATCAGCCCAGCATGGGTATAATCCAGTAATTTGTCTACAAGTATTTGTACACATTCAAAATGTTGTTTAAAGATTTACTGGTTAAAATATAAAAGGAAATAAAAATTGGAGAGACATCTTCAGGCGTCTTCTAGTGAGTAATTAAGTTCGGATGAGCCTTGCCTATACCAATAAAGATTGATTACCAAAAATGCTTAGTAATCTTCTCAACAGATGTCACCAGTGAGAAATTCACTTGTAATGTGATATTACGAACGCGAGTTCAATATATACAAGTTTCAAAAATTTGTCATATATGGTTGTCAGATGATGGGCGGAATGGGGAAATGTTGTAATACATCAAGTGGCCTCTTAACCCAGCCAATGACAGGTCATAAGCCCTGTAAACGCCTAGATAATCAACATTCGTTTCCAGAGTTTCTCTGTCTCTGTTGGGATATCAATAATATTCACATCCAGTTCACGGACATGTTCCACAGATGCACAGTTTACACCCCCGCTGTGCAAGCGGGTATACTGTACACCTGTACACGCCCTGCCAATTGATAAGTCCAGCACAGGGCTCGAACCCACGTACATTTCATGTCAACAAGCAGTTCTACGAAACCCCTCCCCAATCGCCCATTTCGCGAATTCTGTTCGGGAAGTATTTCGAAGTTAGCTTTACTGCGGTTTTCGCGTAAACAAAATTATATTATTTATATGATGAATTTCTCTGTAAATATTATGATAAAATACCCTCTTTGATCTGGTCTGCGATTTTTCGTAAATTTGAGAATAATTGGAGTCCTGAAAATACAAGAAGACCACGTACATTTCTGAGATAATCGACTTTATAGGTTTTTTACTATGATCAATGAATTAATTTACTTTGTAAAAACATTTTTAACGATTTGTTTGTAATAAAATTTAAAGGATACTTATAACTAACTAACTAACTAACCATCACGCCATTTCCCCAAAGGGGTAGGCAGAGAGGATAGAACGCCACACCACTCTGTCTTGGCATACTTCTCTTGCTTCCTCCACATTCATACATCTTCTCACGCACGCACGTCGATTATTTCGACTTCTTACATGCCCACTTTCAAGCACTTGTTTTACTTGATCGTGCCATGTCTTTTTCGACCTTCTTCGACTTCTGCATCAAGGGACCGTCGCACCATATATTTTTTTAGCCGTTCTTTCATCATCCATTCGCTCTACATGACCGAACCATCGTAAAAGACCTTTCTTAATTTTGTCGATAATGCTTATCTCAGCCTTGCACTTTGCTCTAATTTCGACATTAGTGCACCTATCATATATAGTTTAAATGATTTTACTTATGATTTTTAAAATATAACTATGTGGAGCATGTGACATCACTATCCCTCCAGGAGACCCTATCACCAGCTAGCTCTCCGGGTTCATATTGTTGTTTTTAAATTGGGTCACAAATAAATTAATTTTAGGCTTGGATCTTTTTCCAATAAACGGGTTAATCATTGATAATCAAGAAATAAATAATAAAATAAGCGCATTTGGCAACCGTGCATGAGGTTGCGGGTTCGACAACTTATTGTTTTTTTTAAATTATGACAAATTATTTTTACATGGTCTATTTTTTTAATATCAAATAGTATTTGTACACTAAGTATTGAAATTTTATATTAAATCCAATGATGTTCATTTTACATAGATAGGCTTTCTCTTCCGTTCCTTTCAAAATTGAATCATTTATTTAATAAATTATTTAAATGATAGGAACAATTAAGTATATATACACACATACATAGGCACTGCATTGGTAAGTGCCTAAGTAATAATTCATAAGATTAGAAAAAATGTCAAAAGAATTGTCTAATGGATATGTATGGGAAAAGAGGGATGAGGTAAATTGCTAAAATTAAATGCTAATTATAGAATTGAAAAATGTATCATTATACATTGTAGGAAAATATTAAAAAAATTAAAAAAAATATATTGGGGTAAAAAATTTTTCTAAAAATGATATTAATTTGAAAAATATTCGAACCCATAAAAAATACATGAAAAAAAAGAAACAGAATAGCTTGTCATAAAATTTTTTTAAAAATTATATAATTTATTTTGAAAAAGAATTTCAATTGAGGGGAATCAGAATGATCAGATGATGTTCATTTTACGAATAGATATCGCGAGTCCAGCGGCTATTTTAATTTAGTACGTAAATAGACTAATATTATTACATCATAGGAAAAAAAAAAATTAGTCTCTTATTCTACTATTGAGTCAATTTCAATTTAGCTATACTGATTAGAGGGAAACTAAATAAACTTTAATGATTATTTCATCAAAATGTATCTGATAGGTGGACATAGCTATCTTGTATATATTTTTTAGTCTTTGTCTTTTTTTCGTCTCGATATTTACTCGGTTTTAACAGGCCTTTCTCCTGCATTTTTTGTTCTTCTCTATGGCTGTGAATTTTTTTTTAATGTTTTGATTATTATTTTTAATTTATTTAGTACTATATAAATTTTTACATAGACTAAATATTATTACATTACACTATTTTACAAGACTAGGTTCTCGGCGTTTTTTTTTTTTTCCTAACTATTCTTATCGGATATGGTATAATGAATGAATATTATTACATTACACTACTAGCTATTCTTATCATTGATATTACACATTTTTCAATTTAGCTATAAATATAATACCTACACTAATATTTTTTACATTTAACCCTAAATAACTTTACATTTTGTTCATTTCTTATTTCATCTGGAATCTCCTCATACATTTTAATGCCCTTATACATTAGACAATTCTGTGACATAGCTTTTCTTTTCTTTTTTAATCTTATATTTTTTGAACCTCTTGTTGCATATTTATGAAAAAAGTCATTGTTTTTTAATTTGTTTGTTGTAATCTTTGAATTATCCCTTTAACAATTTTGTTAATTTCATGACTAAATCTATGATTGAAATGTTTCTTGTCGACCCCCGCGGGGTTCGAGCACGAGGCTTGAAGCATGGCAACCCAACGTGTGAACCACTTCACCACGCGAGAAGATAACAACATTGATTGGTTAGAGATATCACAAGGAGTTAGCACATTCCTCGTCCAGCCAAGCCAACAGTTGTCGGCTCCAGGAATAGATAGAAGATGTAATCTGGTGTGGGCCACGAATAGACCGGACTACGGACTATTATTAAAACAACTATGACCCGCCAAAATCGATCGACGACGATTTTTTTCATCAAAATTCTACTAACGTGAATCACCGAAAATCGGCCAAGTACCTACCCACTGAAATATTCCACACTAACTAACTAACTAACCATCACGTCATTTTACCCGAAGGAACAGGCGGAGAGGATAGAACGCCACTCCACTCTGCCCTGGCATACTTCTCTCGCTTCCTCCACATTCATACATCTTCTCATGGACGCACGTCGATGTTTTTCGTCGACTTTTACACATGACCACTATGTTGTACTTGATCGTGCCATGTCTTTGTCGGCCTTCCTCGACTTCTACAACCAAACACGCTCGCATCGTAAATCATTTTGGCCGTTCTTTCATCGTTCATTCGCTCCACATGACCCGAACCATCGCAAAAGACCTTTCTTAATTTTGTCGATAATGCTTATTTCACCCTTGCGTTCTGCTCTAATTTCGACATTTGTACACCTATCATACATGATTTTTCTTCTTCTCATGCACGCACGTCGATTATTCCGATTATCCATGCCCATTACATGCCCACTTTCAAGCACTTGTTTTACTTGATCGTGCCATGTCTTTCTCGGCCTTCCTCGACTTCTACATCCAGGCACAGTCGCATCATATATTCTTTTTTTTTTTTCGAAATCGAAATCGAAATTCACACTCTTTGTCTACCAATCCAGTGCCCTATACACCATTGGGTGCGGATAAGGGAAAGTACTACAAGTAATATATCTTAATAAATAAATAAATATTAACAGCATTTTGAATGTATCTAAATCGTTGTCAGAATAATGCACACTTTATACGGGATCGAAAACTGTACAGTTTCTTGTTCAGAAAACTGTATAGTCTTTCAAAAGACACGCTAAATATTATGTAGGTATATTTTTAAAGCGCAACCGTAAGTTATTATCGTATGTTTGCGCACAGGAAATTGATACAGCTAATAATGTAAGTATTTATTTATTTATTTATTTACGGCACATGCCTTTTACAAAAAAACACTTTAAAACAGCGATACATAAACAATTAAATATAAATAAAGAATAAAGAGTCTTGTGCTAAATTGTAACAATTTTTTTTTTTTTTTTACATTGTATAAATAATATATCGAAGTATGCTTCAAACGAATAGACAAGAATATTATATAAATATAGTGAAATATATTATATGTTTACACTGTAAAAAATAAAAGTATTAACAGGAGTTTTCAACCCATTACAAAAATTTAAATTTTAAGAAATTTCTAAAAGAAAAAAAGAGAAATAATAACAATACCTACAGAAAGCCAATTCCAACCAAATATACGCGATAAACAAAATGCAAAAATTCTTCAAATAAATGTACCAAATATGTATACCTATGATTTTACAATTTTTTTTTTTTTAAATTTTTAATTGTTTTTTTACGTTTTTAAAATCATTTAATGTATAAATGTCCACTTAAACGTTTACATAAGAAAACATTAACTGTCAGGTCAGCCAAACGTCACGCCGACCATTCAATATTCCACACAGCTTTCGTTTTATACGGGGCATTTTGCAAACTGCACAAGAAACTATCTACAGTCTGTCAAAAGACACGCTAAGTATTATATTAGTTTTTTTTCCTCTCCGACGTTTCGGCCACCGTTGCAGGCGCCATCTTCAGGGTAAAGTATGTGTTATGTAAAATGTGGTGTGTTTATGTACTTGGAATTTGTACCGTGTCGCAGTCGGCAGTAGGTATTTTAGTGTTTGCGTGTAATACTGGAAACCATGTGAATTCCGTCATCTCTGTTAATTATTATTTTTTTTACATAGACATTTTTAAATGATTACACAGTAGGTAGCTATTCATTACCGCCAGAGATGGCATCCAGACACTGTTTTTTTTAAAATTTTTTTTTTTTTTGTGTTTTTTTTTTTATTTTTTATTGTTTAGTATTACTTGTTAGCCAGTACGTGTTTGTCGTATGGGTGAGTTAGCACTGTAATTGGTCGATGATTGGCTATAGTAAAATAGTGCATTACTACGGGTAACTCGATCAGGCACTCGAGTCCTCGAATCTACCACTAGACCAACCCGGTTCATTTGGTAATGTTTGGGTAACTCGACCATAGCCTCTTTAATTAATTTGTGTTTGGATGTTTGTGTATTTCGATAGCCTTTTGATTTGTGTAGTTTTTTTTGTGTAATATTTTAAGTTCAAAAATGAACATTTTTCGATCCCAATATAATAATCTACCCCATGAAATAAAAATAAATAAAGCAATACATAGTAGAGCCCTTAAAGATCTGTATTTAAATATGTTTTTCAATGATAGATATGATGTTTAGGATTAAGATTGAATGTGTTAATTTTGAATCGTCTTTCTTATTCGTCTTTTTGATTGTGCAATATGTAATTAAAAATGTGAATAATACCGGTCCCAAAATGAGTTTTTTATAACTCCTGGGAAGATAATACATGTATGTTTTTAAAAGATTTTTTTAAAGAAAATTTAAAAAAAATTTTTTTTTAAAATTAAAAAATTTAAAAAAAGACTCAATAAAATGTTCGGCTATTGCTGACTTGTCAGGGTGTCCAAGTTTACACGCTCTTTTATGTTCGTCAATGCGTTTCTTTACAGTCCGCCCTGTTTGTCCAATATATACTTTTTCGCACCCTTGGCAGCTTAATTTAGTGCCTACCTTTAGGGTCTAGAACCTGTTTAGTGTCATTAAAAGAATTGAATATATCGAGATGATATAAAATAGTTTTATTGCGTGGGGGTGATTGAAATATTATCGCATCATGCGAGTACCGATGCATGTAAGCTGAAGTCGGCTTATAATAGAATTCTGAAAGCAGCTAGAACATATGTTGTATCACACCTAACATTATGTACGACAAGTTAAATTGAAGCTATTTTCACGAGCCCAAGGCTAATAACTGTTCTTAATAATAATCCAAGCGAACCAAAAACACTTCTTGTATCATTTTATAATTATTGTATCAACGTATTGTAAAATAACGAGTACAGATTTAGATTCTTTTTGTACGGCGCTCTTGGGGCGATTTTTCGCAAAAACAGCGCTGCATAAATTGTCCGAATTATAAATAAATAAATAACAATCTAAACTAACTAACTAACTAACCATCACGCCATTTCCCCGTAGGGGTAGGCAGAGAGGATAGAACGCCATACCACTCTGTTCTGACATACTTCATTTACTTCCTCTACATTCATACATCTTCTCACGCACATACGCCGGTTATTCCGACTTTTCACATATTCACTTTCAAGTACTTGTCGTACTTGGTCATGCCAGGTTGTCTTTCTCGGCCTTCCGCGGCTTCTACATCCAGGCACAACTTGCATTTAAACTTCTTTTAGCCGTTTTTCATCACTCATTCGCTCCACATGACCAAACTATCGTAAAAGCCCTTTCTTAATTTTGTCGATAATGCTTATCTCAGCCTTGCACTCTGCTCTAATTTCGACATTTGTACACCTATCATACATGGTCTTACCACACATAGATCGCATTTCAACAGCATTCAGTATACTTTCATCCAACACCACGCTTCACTACCATACATAAGGGTTGGTACCAGAACTCCGTTGTGTACTGCCAATTTTGCTTCTTTCGATAAGTTCTTCTAATAAGAACTAATAAAAATCTAGGCAAGGAAATTAACAACAAACTAGAAAATTACCACTGTAAACAATGAGTTTGAACTATAATAATAATAAGGAGATGTAACTAACTCAAATAGTTGACGTTAACATTACTAATACTACTCCTTTTCCGTATCCGTACCCAATGGTGCATATGGCACTGCATCGGTACACCAAGTTCAGTGTATGTTAATTTTTAATCATGAATATCGCATGTAAATAAATATTTCATCGTGAATATCGCATGTAAATAAATATTTCATCATGAATATCGCATGTAAATAAATATTTCATCGTGAATATCGCATGTAAATAAATATTTCATCATGAATATCGCATGTAAATAAATATTTCATCGTGAATATCGCATGTAAATAAATATTTCATCGTGAATATCGCATGTAAATAAATATTTCATCATGAATATCGCATGTAAATAAATATTTTATCGTGAATATCGCATGTAAATAAATATTTCATCATGAATATCGCATGTAAATAAATATTTCATCATGAATATCGCATGTAAATAAATATTTCATGTTGACCCCCTTCGTGAATCGAACCCGCGAACTCACGCACGGTAGACAAATGCTCTACACACATGCCTGAGGGATCGCATTCCAACAAACATTAAATCTACCAATTCCATGCTTCGGTTCCATGCATAATGTTTCCTTTGGCACGGGATATCTCAGTGAGGGTGGTTTATTATTATTTTTTTTTTTTAAAACCCCACTATGTACTTCTTCTTTCGCCACGTTCGCTCCTATGTGGAGCATGTGGACATCACTAGATCCCTCCAGGAGACCTTGTCACCAGTCAGCTCTCTCGCCTCCTCCCACGTCAGGCCAGCATCCATCAGCTCCGCCAAATACATCCGTAGGATGGTCATCGACGGTCTGCCAGGACGGCGGGATCCTGCAGGCGTAAAGAAGGGGCAGCTCGGGTTCAGGCTCTCCCGAGGCATCCGGAGTACATGCCCAAGCCGCATCTTCACGACTCCAGTTATTGGAGGTTGCTGCGTCCGCTCCCTAACTTCAGCGTTGGTTATAAGGTCAAACCACCTAATGCCTAGAATTCTTCTCAGACACTTATTCTCAAAGCTCAACAAGCGAGCATTCTGAGCTTTTGTGAGGTGCCAGGATTCGCATCCACAAAGGAGCACCGGCACAATACAGGAATTAAGGAGTCGGCATTTTGTTTTGACCGAGTATAAACTGGAATTCCAGACAGCACGAATTTATTTTCAAAAAACGAAAATTTAACCAGAGTGTAAGGTTAGTAATGTATGTCAAATTTACGTTATATCTACTGCCTTAAAACGGGTTTATGGCCTGGTTAGGCCCTATATAAATAAATAAATAAAAATTAAGGGTTTGTACTACTACTTTCCCTTATCCTCGTATAAATCTTGTACATTATAAGCTAGGATAATAATAATGCATCACACCTTTCAGATTTTCAGCCGATCTGAAAATTTCAGTACGAGAGAAAACTAAAATCCTGAAAATTTCGTTCGAATAACTCTACATTTGTTCATCTTCATCGAATTTCATCAGAATTGAATTGTCTAATTTATCTGCTTAGCGTTCGGCACTTAAGAAAAAGAAACAACCGTTCATTTCATCACATAATCATTTCGCATATTTGCATCGTGCCTTTTTGCACTTTTCTTCGGAGTATTGGCTCATTTTCAACGTTTTTTATCGAGTCAGGTGTCTTTCAGTGTGAGTAATGGCGCTAGAAATAACTGCTTAATAAAATCTCGCATCCGTTGACATAATAAAAACATTTGAAGATTTTTATTGGTAACACATTTATACAAATATAAGTCTTATATAATACAAGGATTCGGGCGGAGAAATTGCTGGCTGGCGTCTTCTTAGCTTGAAAAATGTACTCAAGAAACGAATGAGACATATAAAAGGCTTATGCTGAAGAATACTGAACCGCTTATTAAGGTTCTGCAGTGCTTCCGGTATGTTTGCTATCTCAGGAATAAACTCCTTTGAAGGCACGGTGCGCTTTAAAGTGGCCAACTTTAGGAGTCGGCTGTTTGGGTGCAGGAGTGGGATAGTTCAAGCCGCACTCCTGAAGCATTGATCCTATTATGATCTTTTTTTTTTATTTTTATGTTTAACAAAATATTTTATCTTTTTTTTTATGTATGTACTGTATCAAAGATGATGCTAAATAAAAGGATTATTATTATTATTATCATCCCTACTTATTAATATTTTTAATATTATGAATCTGATTTAACCCCCTCCATTGAGACCCTGACTGACCGTAGACGCTCGGGTGGATGTCTGGGATGGGGGGCCTGGCGAGGCAGTATGCCGGTAACCACACGGTGCTAGTAATTACTAATATATATAATGATCGGGGTAGTAACTAACGTTTCCTACTACTGTTAATTTGGCCCGACTCTGGTGGGCTTGGGTGATGGAACCAATGAAAATTATTTATTTATTATTTATTATTTATTTATTATTACATTTCACACATTTAAAAATCACAATAATAGGATGGTGACTCAATCAGTAGAGACCCATGCCAATGATCTGGCCCCGACTCACTAGATAGTCCGTGTCGAGTCAGGGCATTGTAGCATTATACATAAGTTTGATCTCACAAATTCAGAATTTACAAAACAATATTTTAGCATACCAAATTTTAAGTTACATAGCTATATTTTTGGAGGCATTTTCAACATATACACGGACCCATTAGACTTATCCAACTAACGACACCGACCCTGTACTTGGAGAAGTCGGTTAATAGTTTGGTTTGTGTGTCCATTTGGTTATATATCTTAGGTCCAATAAATGTGAAGTGGCGCTGCGCTATCGTTGTTTTTCTTTTAGGAAGTAAATAATTTATTTTTAACAACAACATTTTAAATGAATACAAATACTTGTAGACAAATTACTGGATTATACCCATGCTGGGCTGATATCAGATATTATTGATATCTCAACAGAGACAGAGAAACTCTGGAAACGAATGTGGGTTATCTAGCTTAACTATATTCTCAACAGATGTCACTATAGGGAAAGAAAAATTAAAAAATATTTAAAATCTGTCGAAAACACAACTCGCATGTGGATTCTTCTGTACAAACTCAGGATATATACAAGTTTCAAAAATTTGTCATACGTGGTTGTCAGATGATGGGCGGAATGGGGAATGTTGTAATACATCAAGTGGCCACTTAACCCAGCCAATGACAGGTCATAAGCCCTGTAAACGCCTAGATAACCCACATTCGTTTCCAGAGTTTCTCTGTCTCTGTTGAGATATCAATAATATCTAAATAATTTATATTTGAGGCAAAGCGAGTGTTCATGTGTTGTTGTTTTCTGCACTTGTCAATACTCTCTTATACATAAGCCGAGACATTTTAAGATTGTCATTGTGATAAAAAATACGGATGAATTTACGTTATGTACGCGAACAAATGCTTTCATTGCCCCTACCACTGCAGTGGTAGGGGCAATGAAAGCATTGGGTTCGGATAAGGGAAAGTAGCTAGAGTAGTTGTTGTATATGTTTTCTTTCTTAAAACAATATTCTTACCCTTAGAGTAATGACGCGCAGGCTATAGAGGGGCCCTAACGGTCAAAAACCATTCTATGATTGTCAAACACGAAGTTGGCTATAGTTTGCAGCAAAACAAATGCCAATGTTTTTACAAATGCCTAGTGCGGCCTTGGCATATCGACAGTAATCAACTGTCACTATCAACAGTAAACATACTTTAATTTACAAATTGATCACCTATATTAAAGAAAAAAACTGGTAAATAATGTAAATATGTTGATAAAAGGAAAGTTTTTATACAAATAATACCCATGTTAGGACAATATATGCCAAAATCAATGTAAATCAAAATAATTATTTGTCGAAATCAATTACCGGTGTCAATTACCCGCCAGCAGAGTGAAGTTGTCGCTAACCAAAAATTTGCAACGCTTTCGCTCTATGGGAAACGGCGAAAGGGCCTCTCTATAGCCTGCGCGTCATTACTCTAAGTTCTTACCCTTTATCTGATTATGTTTGTGAAATTTGGCTTGCTACCACAAGACATCAAATACACGGCCTGTCAACAAAATGGAGTATTTTTTTTAAAAAGCGTAAAGCGTTTTCGAGATAACAAAATACATCAAATCATTTCAAAATAGACTACTCGACCATGAAATTGAAAATCCTTCATCTCTGACTCAAAAATATTATTTCTCACTAAACTCAACGAGTTGTTAGCGCGTTATATTTTCTTGCTTAGAGAAAAAAAAATAGACTAGAACTTAATAGGTGAGTTTGAAAATAAGATCTTAAGGAGGTTGTACTATTAAAATAATAATATGGAGGGAAAATAAACAGAGATATTTGATAAACAACATTTTGAGTGTGTCCAAATACTTAGACAAAAACTGGATTTCACCCATTACAACAATTACAATTAGACATCTCAACAGAGACGAGAAGTTTTGAAGGGAATATGGATATCTAGGCGTTTACAGGGCTTATGACCTGTCATTGGCTGGGTTAAGTGGCCCCACCGGACCCTCAAGGTACCAAGCTTAATTTCGAACCACGGTCTTCGGAGAAATCTACGGATGCGCGGGAACCCCGATCGCTTGGCTTGGAGGCAATTTGTGGAATCCATATGCTCCACATAGAGAGCGGCTATGGTATGATGATGATGATAATATAACAAAAGGATTAAGAAAAATCACTAAGTATTGAAAGATGTAGGTAATAATTGTGTTTTCACGATGAATTTTTAAATATTTTTTTGATTCGGCTCTCAGTGAGAGACTGGCCCCTTAAGACGAGTTCCGCTGAAGCTTCATTATTTTTCATAGATTTGTATCTCGGCTAATCAAAACATTTACAAAAATAATATCCGAACGAACATCTGTTGCATTTTCAGATAAATGTGAAGCGTGCGAGAGAGACGAGAACATCGCGAAGTACGCGCGATAGAAAGAGATGGAATTAAAGAAAATGCTGTGTTCTGACCGTGCGATTCTACGATTATTTTAAGGGAAAAACTTTTCAATATTTTTCGTAGATTTTCGTGCTACGAAACACAAATTATAACAATCCAGAAAAACATTATCAATGTCGGCGGTGGAAAGGAAAAAGTTACCAAGCGACATAATATGCGCAAAGGAAAATGATACTGAGTGACATAATATTACTATGTCATTTAGCATCATTTTACTTTGCAAATATTATGTCGCCTGGCAACTTTTAACCGTCTTAAGTATTATTTGTAGGAGTAATATATCTACTGAATAAATTTAAAAATACTGAAATTACTTTTTATCATATTACCTAACCACTATACCATAACCCGGTTCTAATAGGATGTGATTTTCATATCAATATTTCATGTGTGACACCTTGGACTCGTACTGAAACGTATGACTGATCATCTTACTTTCATGTGATAAAATGTTAAAGATACACTGCACTTGGTGTACCGATGAAGTGCCCTATGCACCATTGGGATAAGGGAAAATAGTAGTAGTAGTAATGTATTATTAAACTAAATAAGTAGAAAATATCAATTTTATAGAGTATTGAAAACACTTCACACCATGGATTTTTCTTCGGGTTTTTTCCATTTATGTCCGCATGTGATAATAAATTATCAAGATTTAATTTGAATAAATAAATACACTGCATTGGGTATACCAGTTAAGTACCCTATGCACCGTTGGGTGCGGATAAGGGAAAGTAGTAGTGTTAAACTCAGAGAAAAATGCATGGTTTTTATTACGATTTTAAAATTTTCTACTAAAGATTTCTCAATACACTTAATTATATCATAATGTAATCAAGGCCTTGCTCTTTGCTGTAAGAGAAAAATATATATCTCCATATCCGCTCCCTATGTGGAGCATTTGAATTCCACAAACTGCCTCCAAGCCAAGCTGCTGGCCGCCAGTTCCTATGCATCCTCCCAAGTCACGTGAACTGCCGACTTATGAACAGTGGACGTCCAGGACGCCGAGAACCAAATGCCTTGTAAAATAAGAAAGCGTGATTAAGACTCTAGGGAGGCATACGTAGTATAATAAAATCATATTCACCAATAAAACTTTGCAAGTATGTCAATACCAAAAAATATGATTAAAAAGTTTTCTTCATTCTTCATCTTCATAGATTTTTTTTCCGTTGAATCGCCCATGAGAACTCTGCTTGGTAACCGAAGAAATCTACATATAGAGCAGTGCAGCGATAGCGATTATACGCGCGAGAGACAAAGACGAGCGTATGCGAAGACAACCCAGTAACCCAATACGTATGGCCTTATAAGTAACTGGCGGCTCAGTTGGCGCATGCGCCGTTTGGGATATCGCGCTCGGTGGGGGGGACAGAGGCGGCGAGGGGACATATAGATTTTCAGGAAAATTGTAAATAAATTTACGGATTTTTTAAATTTATGAAAACTTATTACATGTGAAAGGCGGGCGAGGGAGGTACTCCGTTTCTCCATACAAAAGTAGTTTCCAGAACTCGCCTTGAAATAATTAAGCACTGGCGTACAAGAGAAACGATTTCATATAGTTGATGGCCGGTATACCAGCAATACTATGGAGTCAAGACCAGTGAACACACGGGAATCATGTGCAAATTGCGTTAGGGTAGGATCCTAGTTTTCGACACCATTTTCCTTATATTTTTATGATTAATTTTTCTTTTAATTAAGACAATTTTAATGGCAAAATAGCATTAAAATGTACACTAACTAACTAACTAACCATCACGCCATTTCCCCCAAGGGGTAGGCACAGAGGATAGAACGCCACACCACTCTGTCCTGGCACACTTCTCTTGCTTCCTCCACATTCATACATCTTCTCATGCTCGCGCGTCGATTATTCCGACTTCTTACATCCCCACTTTCAAGCGCTTGTTTTTTACTTGATCATGCCATGTCTTTCTCGGCCTTCCTCGATTTCTACATCCAGGCACAGTCGCATCATATATTTTTTTAGCCGTTCTTTCGTCATCCATTCGCTCTACATGACCGAACCATCGTAAAAGACCTTTCTTAATTTTGTCGATAATGCCTAGCACTCTGCTCTAATTTCGACATTTGTACACCTATCATACATAGTCTTACATACATACATTCAATCTACTTTCGATGGACTTCCTTTTCCAACGCCACGCTTCACTACCATACATAAGGGTTGGTACGCATCGCATTTCTTACAAAATCCAATTAAATTTGCAAAAAACGTCCATATTTTTTCTGCTTTATATGTATAAATAGAAATAAATTAATTTTTTTGCAGACCAGTGTTTTAACGTTGATGGGCGCCAGGTAGGTACTAAAATCCGTGCCCTTAACGTGAACTAATTTCAAATGCGATCACGTGATGGTCCACGCACTGTTAATTGTTTTGACAGATATTCTTGACCGAACAGACAGACTTTTTGTAAGAAACGCGATGAGTGACGTCACCGATGTTATTTCCTCAAACACAAGTAAGTAGGTATTTGCACCTGGTCGGGCAATGCAGTTTTTTGCACGTCTTTCGTGAATTCGTATGACGTAAGTTTAGTCAATACACTTTGCTGAACGTAGGCTCCGTTCACACTATAGAATGCAACATCCCTGCATCAGAAGAGGTGTGAGGAAGGGGAACAGGTTACAATAATCGTCTTCTTCTTCTTCTTTTGCCACGTTCGCTCCTATGTGGAGCACGTCAGGCCCGCATCTATCAGCTCCCCCGAACACACCCGTAGGATGGTCATCGACAGTCTGCCAGGACGACGGTATCCTCTTTCTCTTTACTTATCCTCTCCTGCGTTTAATTATTCAGATTTCCCAACACATACACCACACTTCACACACGTTCAACAACACACATACACATGACATAACCACATGACCACTTCACGTCTTTAGAAATTTGTCTTTTGTACATTGTGTTGTCCACGTAATTGGAGTTATGTCCTATATGTTCCTTAATTTGAAAATTCTGATAATTGTACTAAACAAAGCACTGTGTGTACAACAGTAAAATATAAATAAATAAATAAATGTGGACATCAGTACCAGTCACCAGCCAGCTCTCTCACCTCCTCCAACGTCAGGCCCGCATCCATCAGCTCCTGCGAATACATACGTAGGATGGTCATCGACGGTCTGCCCCTGCAGGCGTAAAGAAGAGGCAGCTCGGGTTCAGGCTCTCCCGAGGCATCCGGAGTACATGCCCAAGCCAGGTCCATCGCCGCATCTTCACGACTCAAGTTATTGGAGGTTGCTGCGTCCGTTCCCTAACTTCAGCGTTGGTTATGAAGTCAAACCACCTAATGAATAGAATCCTTCTCAGACACTTGTTCTCAAAGCTCAACAAGCGAGCATTCTGAGCTTTTGTGAGGTGCCAGGATTCGCATCCATAAAGGAGCACCGGCACAATACAGGAATTAAAGAGTCGGCATTTAATAATCGTCAGAATGGGTGAATAGGAAACGAAGCTATTATATTAGACTGAACACTTGAAGTGACGTTGATCATTTTGCCTTCATATAATAAATTATCAAGATACACTGCAAATTGTAGACTAAAGCGGTGCCATATGCATCACTAGGTGTTATAAGAGAGGAAGAAAGCAAAACAAGAAATGTTTAATTACCATGTACTCAATTTTCTTTTTTTTGGGTGCCACTGGTTACCGAGCGCACTTCGGCATTTTCCGGCGCCCGAAAGGCGGCGCCCCGACCCCCGAGCGAGACGTCGCCATACATGCGTACATCTCTCTCCCTCGCTCCCGTGGGATCGCGGGAAACGCATAAAATATCGTTACATTTCCCAAAACCCACGCGAATTTCACACATTTTTAAAGTCGATCTATTTTGGAAAAGTAAAAAGTGGGGTTCGTTGTATTTTTGTCGTGGGAATAAATAACGCCGCTAATGTTTTTGAAAATGCACCGGATAATATTTATCGCGTAATACGTGGGGACGAAGTTGTAAATATGAGTCATGACGTCATACAGATTTACTAAAATAGAAAGTAATTTATTATTATTATTTAATATTAGGCGAGCAGCTTAAAGCTGATATGCCTAAATCGGACAGTTAGTTAGGTTTAAACTTGTCCAGTCCATTCTTAAACCCGTTCACACTATTCGCAATGACCAGCTCCTGCGGTAGCCCGTTCCAGCTATCTACCACCCTGTTGCTCAGGAAATGCTTTCTTGGGTTCTGATTAAACCGGCTCTTCTCCAGCTTAAGGTTGTGGCCTCGAAGTCGTGCGTTGTTTTTCAGTTTAAAGATTTCACACAATTTATTACACTTATAGTGACGGTTCATTATCTTGTATGTTTCAATTAAATCACCCCTTTCCCGTCTTTTCTTCAGTGTTGTGAGACCAAGAGTTTCTAGTCTCTGCTCATACGGAAGTTGTTTTAGGCTAGGAGATAACTTAGTGGCCCGTCTTTGGACTCTTTCCAACATATCGATATCCTTAGCAAAGTAGGGACTCCATATCTGAAAACCGTATTCCAGCATCGGTCTGATATAGGATTTATATATTTGTAATAGCATTTTTGGTGTTATGTATGAAAAAGCTTTTTTAATCAGATAGATAGTTGATAGATTTGTATTCAATTATTTGAGTCACTAATTTTGCGGTTATGCATTATTTACGACGTCTGAAGAATTACTACCTCTCCTCAATCTTTAAAACATCCTTCATTTATCCACTTTCTTATTCCTTTCCTTCCTCCTTCTATTCCATTACCCGATGTCATATTATTTATGTAAATGTTTAAGTGATTTGAGAGTCGATTTTGTAACTTTTAATATTTTTATTTGACCCATAGTTTTCGAGAAAATTAAGTACCTACGAGGTTGTTTTTTTTTCTCGATAAATTTTTGCAAATCGCTATCAAATATCATGTATTTAGTCAAATCGATACTATTTATAAATAAAACCAAATCAAAAACGGCATTTTAATATAAATTCGTGCAATTTTACTTAATCTGCCATCTTGTGAAAACTTTTTGAAGAAACAAAAATTTTTTTTTCAACCTCAGATTAAAAAGTGATATTACACAATCGTCTCCAAATACGATGTAGATTCACTGGTTTCCTGCTTGTACGTCGAGTTTTGTTACATCCTGTATATACAGAATAAGAATAAAACCAAATTTAAAAATAAATATATGATGTGACTGTGCCTGGATGTAGAAGTCGAGGAAGGCCGAGAAAGACATGGCATGATCAAGTAAAACAAGTGCTTGAAAGTGGGCATGTAAGAAGTCGGAATAATCGACGTGCGTGCATGAGAAGATGTATGAATGTGGAGGAAGCAAGAGACGTATGCCAGGACAGTGGTGTGGCGTTCTATCCTCTCTGCCTACCCCTTCGGGGAAATGGCGTGATGGTTAGTTGGTTAAAAATAAATTTAAAACATACATGCTCATCTTAAAAAAAAATTTAAAAAAAAATATATTTATATTTATTTTTTATTTATATTAAATTTTAAAATGTCATCTTAGTGTAAGGAAATTCACATTCGACATACTTTGTATACCCACAAACAGGTTATGCCTTTGTGGGATTTTTGTAAATTTTTAAAAACACGTATTTGTGTATTTAATATGTATTTTTTGTACACAATTTTTTTTTTAATTAAATAAAAAAAATTCAATATAAAAAATAAAAAAAACACCGAAATAAATTTTTAATACTGAACTCATGGATAAATGTCATGATTTACTGTAATTTTCTTTTAAAAAACAGTTTTTAATACTTGTGTGATGGGACGCCAATTAAGCGTGTGTATCACGTATGTTCGTATGCATAGGGCAGTTAATATGCAGTGCCCTATTTATTTATTTATCTATAGTTTATTACAGTTTTGCTTTATATTTTTATCTTAAATGCATTACTGGGGGACCCCATGCCGAGGAGAGCATTTCTCAGATTTAATGTTTTTTTTTTTTTTTTGGAATTATTAATAAATTTATAACAATTTAAACAATAATAATTTACACACACACACTTAAACAATTTCACTCACTAATAGTATAACAAAAATGGTATATATGAGTATGACCATTGGGTTCTTTCAGATTTTCTATTTTTTATTTCAAAAAATTGATTGAAAAATAACAATATCAAGGGAATTTTTTTAAATTTTTACAATGTCATATTTATACATTTTCTAGCGCGGTTTGAAATAGCGCTTTTTCAAATCGCTCGCAAAATCCTCCATTTGGCGCGCATGGGGTGTGACGTCACATCAATATGGGCGCTGACTTCGTAATGAATTTCCCGCCTTTAATAATGAACGGGTATGACGTCATTAGCCAATAACGGGCGTTAAAAGTCACTCGTAATTTCGTGTTTTTAAAACATAAATTTATAAATGAAAACAACATTTTTGATCATTGTGTTTTATATCGTTGGAATTGTAAAAATATACTTTAAATATTTATAACGTTTTCGAGGATATTCATACTATCGGGAACAACCCCAATTATTGTTGTAATTAGGTGACAATGGTTTCAGGATCCAATGTTTTTAATAAAAAATTTAATTCTCTTTTTGAATAATGAAAAGTTTGGTATTTCGCGTATTTCTTTTGGCAATATGTTGTACAACTTGGGCCCCTGATATGCGTAGGATCTTTGCCCGTATGTTATTTTCATTTTTGGGATTGGCTGCAATTCTTCGGTAACTCCCCTATGCACGATTAAATACAGATGAGAGAGAGTAAGGAGGAATAATGTAGAAGAGGAGAACAAAATAAAACAAATAATTTGTGATATTTATTGTAAAATAAATGTTATGTGCCAATTCAATAATAATTCTCAATCTCACAAAGTTTGAGTTATCTACTTATAAATTAATGCCAAACAGCGTTCACAAAAATATACTCATTTAAACATTTCTACTTTACATAGTATATGTAATATGTACAACTATACATAGGTCCTATACACAACATATACAGGCAAATTCATTACACATATCATAACAACAATATTATTATGTAGTCAGAGATGGGTGCTTATTATAAAAATTCAAACTTAAAAATATATCTGGAAAACAGTGAAATATTTTTTTAATATTAGATATTATAGCTATCCCAACATACAGAGAAACTCTGGAAACGAATGTGGATTGTCTAGGCGTTTCCAGGGCTTATGACCTGTCATTGGCTGGGTTAAGTGGCCACTCGATGTATTGCAACATTCCCCATTCCGCCCATCATCTGATACCCATACTTGACAAAGTTTTGAAACTTGTATATATTGAACTCGCGTTTGTTATATCACATTGCAAGTGAATTTCACACTGGTGACATCTGTTGAGAAGATTGTAAAGCATTTTTGACAATCAATCTTTATTGGTGTAGGTTCCAGAGTTCCAGAGTTTCTCTGTCTCTGTTGGGATATCAATAATATCTGATATTAGCCCAGTAGCTCAATCACAGATAACTATCGACGTAGTTAAAAACGTGCTAATCACGTGCTAACGCTAACGATTTGAGCGATCACAATGACATACCGTTCAATACCGCGATCGCTGAGCCGAGCATTGACAATCTGAGCCGAGCGGAGCCGATCTACGCCATATCGCGGCCGTACGTCAAACGTCAAATCATCGCGCTTGTCGGATTTTTTATTATGTCGACTGCTTTTCTCAATATTTGGCTTGCCGAAAACCGGCTAAATTATAACAAAGATTGAATGAATATATGTGCGAATAAGATATATCTCGGGAAATGGCTCGCGACTAGTATGCGCTCGTTTAATAATCCCGATCGATAACTTTTAACGCGTGTTCCATTGTGATCGCGAAAACGTTAAACATCCATGGGTAAGAAATCGTTATCACGTCGCTTATTACCGAGTCGCTAGTGATCTGTGATCGAGCAACAGCATGGGTATAATCCAGTAATGTGTCTACAAGTATTTGTACACATTCAAAATGTTGATAAAAAAATATATTTGTAAATAATAGTTACATAGGAAGAATTATAAATTATTTAATATCTAATGGTATGTATAATTTATACTCGATTCACATTCAAAAATCACAATATTTCCATTAACAAAATGTATTAATTTTCAAAAACATTAAAATAGATAGTCTCTATACTGCAAAGCCTAATAAAATTTTAATTTTGATAAAATGACTTTACAAATGCCATTTGTATTAAGATTTTCAAGCTCAACTACTCGTAAGAGATACCTCTGTTAGTCATTGCAAAGTTAGCGCAGATGAAATCAAGTAAATTCACATTTTAATTTACTAAAAAACCACAATTTTTTTTCTCTGCATCGAAAATTCAATCAACACAGAACCAATAAACCACTCTACATAAATTTTTATTTCAATTAAATAATTATATACATTACATAAATTCAAAATGGTTGAAATGACATTTAATGTCGACATAATCACACTTGTAACAGTTTGTCACAATATCACAAATGGCAAGACAAAGTTTAATAGTTTTGCAAATTTTAAAGCGGTCAAAACTGGTTTGGAAATGTGCAATGAAAACTGAATTTTAAAAACATTATTATACTTAACGATACTTTAATAAGATTTTAGATCGCAATAAAGACACTTCAGTAAATTGATTTTAATATAATAGTGTTGTTATTTTACTAAGTTTTTTTCGTGATTCTGTATTTTTATGGGAGTTGGATCCTGAGAAATACCCAAATTTGCTATTTTGCGCTAAACAAAAAATTATCTTATGGTGGGTAATTAATATCGACGGTGGAAAGCAAACAGTTACTAAGTGCAAAGGAAAATGTTACCAAGTGACATAATATTACATTATGTTTTACATTATTTAGTTTATTTATAGTTTAGACGGGAATATCAAGTTGCATGAAGCAAACTTCAGTCAGCAATTTATAGGGAAAAAACATGAAACCTGCATTTTCATGAAAAATACACGAAACATACATTTTCATGAAACCATACATTTTCATGAAAATACATAGAACAATACATTTTCATGAAAACACATGAAACCATACAATTTCATGAAAACACATGAAACCATACATTTTCATGAAAACACATGAAACCATACATTTTCATGAAAACACATGAAACCATACATTTTCATAAAAACACATGAAACCATACATTTTCATGAAAACACATGAAACCATACATTTTCATGAAAACACATGAAACCATACATTTTCATGAAAACACATGAAACCATACAATTTCATGAAAACACATGAAACCATACATTTTCATGAAAACACATGAAACCATACATTTTAATGAAAACACATGAAACCATACATTTTCATAAAAAATACATAAAACAATACATTTTCATGAAAACACATGAAACCATCAGTTGAAACCATACATTTTCATGAAAAGACATGAAACAATACATTTTCATGAAAAGACATAAAACCATCAATTTTCATGAAAATACATTACAATAAAAAAATATATTATTTATTTACCTATACTTTAGTGCCTATTATTTGACTGAGAATGCTAAGAATTATTAGTAATAATATAATTATCTATATGAAATATGAATTTTTATAGTTTTCGAAACAGAGTTTTGAAAATACAAATTGGCATTTTTTTTTTTACAGATTAGGTACATATTATTATGTGTAAATAATTTAACATACATAATTGATTCTTAGGAGAATGGTGAATAATATTAAAATTGGTCTGAAAAACAATGTGAGGGTATTTTTAAGGCAAATAGACCCGTACTAATATTTAAAAAAATTACAAAATTTTTAAAAAAAAAATTTTATACATAAATCAATCACAAAAATTGGTAAGAATTTTAAATGTCTTACGGACATTGTTGCTAAAAGATTATTTTAAAAAACAAATCTCAGATTTTTTATTCAAAATAATGTTTGCTTTGGTACTTCACTGGTTTTTAAAAGCATTAAAATTTTGAGACGAATTATAAATTTATATTTTTTAATATTCACAAAATTTTGATCTTCAGAAGAGACCAGCTTATTTACTAAATAAATAAAAGAATTGATACTTTTTTAACACTTGAAAAAAACTCTAAAAAAAACATTTTTACATCCTTACGTATGAAAACCGTTGGACTGTTGCAATGGAAATATTAAAAAAAATTCATTGGTGAATTAGAGATTTTAAAAAAATCTAGTTTTTTTTTAGATATGAGATGTTATAATTAATGTGACAATATCACTTAATTTCTGTCTTATATTTCTAAATATTTTTGTCTATTCTTTCTTAAATGGTTTATGATATTTTTTTATAGAAAGCAGTACGCTTAAATTATTCCTACATAGTGCTTTGGATAACATTTTAAATAAAGATTTTAATATTCAAGTACGTAGAAAGAGATAAAGACTACATTTGGGATCAATACATCTGTGGATTTTTTTTTCCGAACAATCTGCAACTTATACTTAATTTACACTAATCTATAAAATTAAAAAAAAAACAGAATTTATCTTATTAAAAAAATATCAATGTGGTCGACATACAGGGTGTAACAATACAAGCGGGAAACCAATGAATCTACATCATATTTAGAGTCGATTTTGTAGATTTTTTTTTTAGACTCTTAGTTTTCCGGAAAATGGCTACGAATTTGTTTTTTTTTTTTTTTTGCAAACTGCTATTAAATATCACGTATTTAGTCAAATTAATACTATCCATAAAGAAAACAAAAAATTAAAAATGCGTTTTATTAAGAATTTGGGCGATTTTACTTAATCTGCCATACTTTTGAAAAAAAAAATTTTTTTCAAGTTCTGATTAAAAAGTCATAAATTACACAATCGTCTCCAAATACTATGTAGATTCACCAGTTTTCGGGTTGTACTATGAGCTTTGTTAAACCATGTATAACAAAACACACATGGAAACATTTTGAAATGTGAGAAATACCCAAATTACTAAAAAAACTAAGTTATTTTCTCTGTTTTGCTCCATTGATAAAATTGTTTGTTGGCAAAAAATCCACAGATATATTGGTTCCAAATCAACGTAACATCGCCATTGTAAAAAAAATACGATTATTTTTCTATAATTTTCCTCTATATTAATTATATCTTATATCGTAATATACCAGTTTAATGACTTAACGAGGATTCGTCATTACTCCAAGTGGACAATAAAATCATTCCACTCCTCTCTTGTTCATTTTGTGTTTATAAAATATGATTTAGTAAAGTTCTAGAAGTATTTCAGTGCAGTTGTCCTATGAAGTCTGCTTGTCTGCTTGGTTCAGTGGTTTGTAAGACCAGTTGCCTGCCCCGTCAAACTCCAATAGGTGGGTGTGGTACTTCCTAAAAGAAAAGACAAAAAAACAACACAGTTTAGCAATAAATCAACGCATAAAAACGCTTTGAAAGAAGCCAAATTTTCTACCAGTTGAAAGTAACGGTCTCCTGAGCTATAAGCACGCGCGTCAGTCATGCACACATCGTAATCGATGAGAAAACGACCATCGTAGGGGATTTTTCCCTGGAGGCTAGTATGACTCCCTGTCAAACTTCGGACTCTCTCCCTCTCATACAGAGAAAAGTGCGAGAGGAAGAGGGGACAAACGCCCTTAGGTGAATAATAGAGAGGTCACACTTATGGTTTTGGGCCTACGATCTATAAATTTGAGGGGGCTGAACTTACCACAAACTAGGCCTATGTGTAATGGACAAGAGTGTGATTCCCTCCTTGATGGCAGATTCATAGAGGGTGATTTCTGTATCCAGGGATACTGCACTGGTGCACTCATCCAGCAGTGCGTATACGGGCCTGAAACGCAAACGAAACAAGGTCAGTAAGTGCAACAAATGTGTTGCAATAGTGATTTGTTAATAGTGCGTTTTACACACCTGGCTAAAAACTAAACTACATTACATTGCCATTATTTACAAGATCAAGATTCACCTGTGATAGAACAGTCTGGCCATGGCCATGCGCTGCTTCTCGCCCCCCGAGAGCGTGTTCCTCCAGTCCCGCAGCGCGTGCAGCCCCTCGCGCGCCAGCACGTGCGCCAGCGACACGAGCGACAGGATAGAGCGCACGCGCGCCTCGCCGCCCGGCCGCGCGGCGAACTCCTCCGGGGTCTCCGGGTAGATCACTTGGTCCAGCAGCGTGCCGATGGACATGTACGGTCTGCAATACCAAATTGTCATTATTATTATTATTTTGTTATAGGCAAGCAGCTTTTGCTGGTGCGCCTATATCTTGAGTACTGCTTCTTGTCTGCCTTCTGCATCTAAACGGTTCTTGAACTGGTTGACCGTAGTGGAGTGGACAATTAAGCCTGGCAATTTGTTCCAGTCTGAAACCACCCTACTGGGAAGGAAGTTTTTCTTAGGGTTGAGGAGGACGATAGAGCTTCCAGTTGTAGCTTCGTAGATTGGTGTTGGGATTTAGTTATTTTGATATGCTCTTTTTTGTTGCAATTAATGGACTGCCAATTAAGCGACATAATGGAAGTTAAGACAGGGGACAATGTGTATTTTATTTATTTATTACATTTAATATAATCACAATAATGGGATGGCGACTCAATCAGTAGAGACCCATGCCAATGATCTGGCCCCGACTCACTAGATAGTCCGTGTCGAGTCAGGGCATTGTAGTATTATACATAACACATTGTAGTACTAAACATAATTGAATATTTACTTAATAAGTATAATAGAACCATGTTTGGATTTCACAAATTTAGAATTTACAAAACAATATTTTTGCATACCAAATTTAGATAATTACATAGCTATATTTTTGCTGGCATTTTCAATATATACACGACCCATTAGACTTATCCAACTAACGACACCGACCCTGTACTTGGAGAAGTCGGTTAATAATTTGGTTTGTGTCTCCATTTGGTTATATATCTTAGGTCCAATAAATGTGAAGTGGCGCTGCGCTATCGTTTTTCTTTTAGGAAGTAAATAATTTATATTTGAGGCAAAGCGAGTGTTCATGTTTTGTTGCGTTCTGCACTATAACATGCGTATGCATTATAACAATAGTAAGCAACTTAAATCCACCATTATTAAGCTTGTAATATTGGCATGGAGAGTCGTCTAAGCGTTGGCATTGTGCTCAAAAACAATTGTCTCAACAGTATATAACAGCTATAGTTTTGTCCTGTTTTTATATGTTCCGCATTCATTTGTAAGAATGAAACGTTTCCGTACCTCTGCGGGATATAGAAGAGTGTAGGTCTCTTGGGGTCCCCGGAGACAGCGATGGACTTGGCCTTGCTGGACTCCCTCCTGACCTCCTCCTCCTCTCCGTAGTTCCGGGGGATCTTCAGTTCCCCGGCGTACACCGGCCACAGACCGGACACTATCCGGAATAAGCTGCAACGGAAGGATAAAATCAACAGGTTGAATAAATAGTAATGTCTTGAGAAATGCTGCCTTTCGAACATAATTTGAAGGGAATATGGATATCTAGGCATTAACAGAGCTTATGATTATATGAATGTAAAGAAATACTTTCTTCAGCGCCATCTGTGGAGTGGGTGATTAAGTGCAGTGTTGGTAAAGCAGTGAGCTGTAATCTGTTACCAGAGAGATGAAATAATAGTGTAGTCAGTGAAAATAGGTTGATTAATAATTAAGACTAAAATGATTATAGTTAAAGACTTTTAATATCGTTTTTTTTGTTTTTCAGGTGATTATTATGATTTATAATTTATTTATCTTAAATTGTTTGTATGCATGAGAAATTAAATAAAGAATCTTTGTTTTTCAGAGAAACCATATTGTCTTATATGAATATCTGCCAATTATCAGAACTTGTATGTTATGCACAGTAGAGGTGGACTAATATATAACCTAACCGGTTAATTCACGACGTTATCAAACCCCACATTAATTATTAGTCGTTATAAACTGGTAAGCGTGGTTAACAATTAACGCCCTTCTATTTCATCTAACACTTAGGTAAAAACAGTAAGCAGAAAAGAGATGCAGCGTTTATTATCCTCCGTCCTGTTTAAACCTGAAAGAATAAACACGAAGAAAAAGGATACGACTAGCGTTACTATTAACGTTATTAACGTATTAACTGCATGATTTTCACTATATTCATTATTATGCATCTGTTTCACCTAACCCTCGGACTAAATAGTGAGTAAAAAAAGGATGCACTATTTATTATCCTTCGTCTCGTTTTAACCTGTAAGAATAAACACGAAGAAAAAGGATAAGGCTTGCGTTACTGCCGTTACTGGTGATTTATTATCCTACGTCCGTTGTTTTAACACATGATAATAAATCGGTGGAAAAGAGATGGTGATAGGTTAAACGTTACCAAATAACCAAATTCGAAGCAACTATCAGAAATCATAAACGCCGTTATAGTAACGCTTACCAGTAGTCGTTAAAAATCTGGTAACGTATCAGTTATAACCGTTTTTGGAATTTAACGCTTTAACCCACCTCTAATGCACAGTGAAATGGCACAACACTAACTCCTTATATGTGAATTCTCTGTCATCCATTGAGAATGCTGAATGCTAAGCAATTTAGCAGAAACAAGATTGTAAGTCAGATTCTAACCGATGCATCTTCAATTTGTTTTGCTTACAACTTTCACCATCTAATTTTATAAACAACATTTTGAGTGTCCAAAAACTTGAAGATAAAAACTGGATGGAAAACTGGCTTGATTATAACTGTCATCCCAGCAGAGATGAGTTTGGAATAATATATTAATACAAAGCCCCACCCTTTCCCTAGACTGTTTTAAAGACCATTGAGTGTTTTTTCAGTCCAGCACAACTCTACCTGTTTTTTAAAAAAGCTAATCTGCGAAATTTAATATACTCAGTTTTAACTGGAAAAAGCAGAAGAAAAGAAGGTTGAATACGCGATTGTTATATTCAATAAATAATAATAAAAAACACACTTGTTATTCCAAATCTATGTTTGATTGTTGTCAACTAACAAATTTAATTAGTATATGCGAGTGCCTGGTCGAGTTACCCGTAGTAATGCACTATTTTGCTGTAGCCAATCATCGACCAATTACAGTGCTAACTCACCGATACGAAGAATGCACGCACTGGCTAACAAGTATATACTAACAATATTGATGTTTTCAACACAAATCCAGTGCATTTTAGGGAACAGTGTCTGGATGCCATCTCTGGCAGTAATGAATAGCTACCTACTGTGTAATAATTTAAAAATGTCTATGTAAATGCCCTATGGGCGTAAAAACAATAAAATAAATAAATAAATAAGTTTTGGATCTTTTATTATTGTTGCCCAACACAGCTGTCATCCTGAGCTTACCTACAGAGATTGGTGTTGCCATCATACATAACGGCGACCAAATGCTTTGCCATTCCTCAAATGAACAATGAAATGTGTATTGCGATGGCTATGCTCAGGACAGAAGGGTAACAGGGTGGTACAACTTACCTGGATTTGCCGCAGCCGTTGGGTCCAGTGATGATGAGATGCTGTCCAGGCTCTATGTGCAAGTTCATCCTGGTCACCATAACATCACAGTTGGGGGTGACAATGGGAACGTCGATCAGGTCGATGGACAGGTCGTCGTGGTAAGTTATTTTACCTGCAACATTACGTATAATTTAGTGGAAATTTTGTACCAATGAGATTTAAATCAGTCAGGATACCAGGGCAATTTTCTATTGAAAAATAACGGTTTCTTCCATAAAACATCGTATAAAACTTTAGCCGAGTCTTTCAATCGGCCTCTTTCTCATCTCTTAAATTCTCGCACGCATACAGCTTTCTTGTGTCAAATAATAATCGACAAAAATCGCGTTTCAGCTGCACCACATTGTATGTACCTAAATAACTTTGAAAAAAAAAATTTTACCATTTTTTCATTCAGATGAATAATTAAATAGAATTATTAAAGAGTAGAGATAGGCTCTTTCTCAATGGCCTAATGATTTACGACTCATTGCACGCTGTGTTTTTTACATACGACCGCTGATTGCAGTTACCATGTAGATATAAAAACAATGCAATATCAAAAAATTTACAAGGAAATACTTCCAAATCGTTACCTTTAGCGATGGGCTGCCCGTTGAGGAAGTCGACCCTGAAGTCGTCCTTGCCGCTGATGGTGTTCAGCTTGGGGGAGGCCCCCGGCTCCACGGACGTCTTCACGTACTTCCCCTCGGAGACTTCATCAAACACGACCAGCATGGACGCCACGCGGTGCGTGTAGCCCGCCAGGGTTACGATTTCCTGGAAAATTACAAGCGTCAATGAAAGCCCCACTTTTTCCCTAGACGTCTAGACTATTGAGTCCAGCACAACCCTACTGATTTTTTAAGGCTAATCCGCGAATTTTCATAGATTCAGTTTTAACTGGAAAAAGCGGAAGGAAAGAAGGTTAAATACGCGACCAAATGCTTTCATTGACCCTGTCACTGTCTCGGCTCTAAGATTGTCATAAACACATTCACCCCAACCTGCTGAAGGAGCTGGCCCAAATTTACAGTGAGAGATATATTAGTAATTTCAAGCATCAAGCTAAAATAGAAGAATACTAAATGATTTGCTCTTCTGTTCAAAGTATTAAAATCTATGTTTGATTGTTGTCAACTAACAAATCTAATTAGTATACGAGTGCCTGGTCGAGTTACCCGCAGTAATGCACTATTTTACTGTAGCCAATCATCGACCAACTACAGTGCTAACTCACCGATACGAAGAATGCATGCACTGGCTAACAAGTATACTAACAATATTAATGTTTTTAACACAAATCTAGTGCATTTTAGGGGAACAGTTACTGGATGCCATCTCTGGCGGTAATAAATAGTTACCTACTGTGTAATCATTTAAAAGTGTCTGTATTTATGTAAAAGCCCTATGGGCGTAAAAACAATAAAATAAAATAAATAAATAATTACAAGAATCATTGAAATCAAGTGATATTTTCTTCTTTTTTTGCCCTTTTGTAAGATATAAGCGACGGAAGAGAGGGGATATAATTGAAACTTACAAGATACTAAATTATTACTACGACTGCCCCCTGCACGAGATGTAACAACAAATCCCAACACCAATCTACGGGGCTACAACTGGAAGCTCTATCGTTTCCAAACCCACTTCAACCCTTTCCAAAAACTGTCTTCAAGCTAAGCAATAGGCTGCAAGATCAGCTTTTATCTAATTTTATATGCTCTTTAAAAGTAAATGTTTATTTTTACCACCTTGAAAATTTTTTAAAAATCCAAAGAGAGCTTTCTTTATTTTTTTATTGAGAATTGATACACTTTCTAAAATTGATTGAAATTTGAAAAATATACAGGGTGTAACAAAACTCGATGTACAAGCGGGGAAACCGGTGAATCTACCTCATAATTTGACCCTTAGTTTTCGAGAAAATTGAGTATGAATTAAAATTTTTTTTCGATTTTTTTTTTGCAAATTGTTATCAAATATCATGTATTTAGTCAAAATCAAGCTCAGATTAAAAAGTCATATTACACAATCGTCTCCAAATACGATGTAGATTCACCAGTTTCGGGTTGTACTACAAGTTTTGTTACACCCTGTATTAATGAGATGATTTTTTCGAAGCTTTGTGACTGTCAATAAATCATTTTGAAAACACTTGAATTTCTAACGCTGAAATCAAGTGAGCCTTAAATTTTGAAAATAATAATATATCCTATTTGTACGTAAATATTTTCAGTAAGTAATTAATACATGCATTTTCAAGTAAACTTTTTGCTTCAATAAATTGATGCATTCATTAGCCTTTCAACAATGGATTACCGACAATTATACAGCATCTGCACATTTAACATGGCATCATAACACCAAGGTTGGAAAATTATCTATATAACGTCTGGACTTTGGCCTAGTTAATATTAAAAATACTCTCCGGACTTTGGTTTATTCTGCGCTCAGATAATTGAGTGCTTGGAGATAAATAGCACAAATTAAGATAACTTATAAAACGATCTGTCTCTTTTTGTTATAAATAATGTGTCTCGCGGGTACATATTTATTTTGTACGTTTTTTATATTCATATTAATGAGTGCAGCTAAACTCAATTTAATCAAACGCAAAATGCGGCATAATTAAATCGTAAAAGAATTGAATTATTTAGATTTATTTCACCTGATGAGTTTTCTGTGGTTTTCTCATAATCTCAGGCAGATCCCAACACAATATACAAATAATCAGTTAAACACAGTCAAAGGTAGAAAATCCACTTAATGAAATATAAACCTTGTAGGGGAGAGGGTGGAGGGTTTGAACTTTATTTACATCTTCTGAAATATTGTAGGTAAAATATGAAATTAAAAATATTATTTTTATTTACAAATACTAGCCATGGA